>VWZO01015490.1:22824-37783 GCA_013396975.1 Bucco capensis
CCTGCCCAGCACCCCCCCCCCCCCCCCCCCCCCCATCTTTCACACCATAAGCAGTCTATGAATTCAAGAAAGTTGAGCAGACTCAACACTAAGAACAAGTGCTTTATCAATCCTGTTGCAACAAAGACACAAATAACAAATAATACTGTTCCTTCATTAAAGACTATAAGATGTTAGAAAACAAAAGCAGGAAGAAATCAAGTTTAAGAGATAGCTGCACAATACAGTTTCAACTCCCTAATGAGAGCAGGATGTAAGAAACACTTAGCACCAAAACATTTCTTTGCAAATAAAGTAACCCAACTCTTTTCTGAATTTTGTGGGTGGCTCTGAAAAGAGCCTTTGGGTTTCAATTGCTATCTGGTGAAAAGTCTCAGCAGGTTCACTTGCCAAGCTTATTTACTTTTAGCTTTATGGCTCTCAGTCTTCTTGGGCAGCAGCACGGCCTGGATGTTGGGCAGCACCCCGCCCTGCGCGATGGTCACCTTGCCCAGCAGCTTGTTGAGCTCCTCGTCGTTGCGGATGGCCAGCTGCAGGTGGCGGGGAATGATGCGCGTCTTCTTGTTGTCGCGGGCCGCGTTGCCCGCCAGCTCCAGGATCTCGGCCGTCAGGTACTCCAGCACTGCCGCCATGTAGACAGGGGCTCCAGCTCCGACCCGCTCCGCGTAGTTTCCTTTTCGCAGGAGACGATGGACACGTCCCACGGGGAACTGCAGCCCGGCCCGTGACGAGCGTGACTTGGCCTTGGCTCGGACCTTGCCTCCCTGCTTCCCGCGGCCGGACATGCTTCAAGCACTGAAACACTTAAAGCCTGCACTGTCCACTGAACCAAAAACTCAAGCTGACGCAAGGGTTCTTCCCTTTTTATAGCTTCCCTGGACGGTGATTGGCTGGAAACCGTCATTGCCGACACAACCAATGAGAAGACGGATCATATTGTGACCAATAAGAGGTAAAGACTAGAGACGCGTGAGGCAAGGTCCAATCGAAGTGAACGAATTAGAGGGCCGCTATTTGCATAACATCCCTATAAAGAGAGGGCGCTGCGGCCATTTTATCTGCTGATCCTGTTTTAGAAGAAAACAGAAGTGGTGTTAAAATGCCGGAGCCGGCTAAGTCTGCCCCCGCGCCCAAGAAGGGCTCCAAAAAGGCAGTGACCAAGACCCAGAAGAAAGGGGACAAGAAGCGCAAGAAGAGCCGCAAGGAAAGCTACTCGATCTATGTGTACAAGGTGCTGAAGCAGGTGCACCCTGACACCGGCATCTCGTCCAAGGCCATGGGCATCATGAACTCCTTCGTGAACGATATCTTTGAGCGCATCGCTGGTGAGGCCTCACGTCTGGCGCACTACAACAAGCGCTCCACCATCACCTCTCGGGAGATCCAGACAGCTGTGCGACTCCTGCTGCCAGGTGAGCTGGCCAAGCATGCTGTCTCTGAGGGCACCAAGGCTGTCACCAAGTATACCAGCTCCAAGTAGAGCATCCCGGATCATCCATTTTAACCCAAAGGCTCTTTTAAGAGCCACCCATGTATTCCCTGAAAGAGCTTTATCACTAGTTTATTGGCTTTCTTAGGTGTAAAAATGTAATTAAAACCAGCAAACGCAATTTGAGTTAAATACGTTAAGTCACACAATGTCTGCAATCATTCTATCTCAGCTTCAAGCACATTCAAATTTATTAGTTGTATCGCCTATGCATAAATGTTAACATTAAATTAGTTTTCAAAGGTATGATTTCTTTATGTTAGAGATATGAAATGCTGAAGTGTCATAAGACATACACGGTTCCACTAGCTACATTAGCACATCCCCTCCCCAAAACAAAGGTAAGAGGGGGAAGACCCCAATGACATTTTCTTGCAGTTGCCCAGGGATAACGTAAGCTTAAAAAAAAATGCCCTCTGTGTAAGAAGACAGGAAGCAGCCTTGTAGATCAGAAGACAAGGCCGAGAAGACCAGGTGAAGCGAGGGCACCTCTGAGATGGGGTAGGTACTTTTGGAGGGGATGCGTGAGCCCTGAAGATCAGCAGAGCCAGCGCGAGTAGCGCTCCCGGTTCCGGCACTAGCGCGGGCACTTCGAAATTTCCTAACCACTCATTGAACGGCTGCGGCTTCCACATCAGCCAATCACAACCGGCTGCAGACTGAGCTCCCGGAAGCAGCCGTGCTGCAGTATGCTCCGAACAATCCTTGCCTCCGCAGGGGATCAAGACAACTTGCCGACAGAGCTCCTGCCGCTCTGCCTGAACTGCCGGCAGGTCGGCTAGGTGAGGAAGAGAACCGCTGGTAGCAGCTCTACCACCTCCTCCTCCGGCAGTCTCCCTCTCAAGAAGCAGGTCGGTGAAGTCGCGCAGGAATTAAGACCTTCCCACCGACAGCGATGACTAGCAGGAAGGTCATTGCCAAGGGAGTCGAGGAGCGTTGCGGGCAGTTCTCGGCGACAGTCACGAAGAGATGTGGCTGTCACACCAGGCTGTTAGGAACCGCACTGGTTAACTCACCGAAAGAAACCGCCACGCCCACCCGAGGCTGTCCCTTTAACACCACCCCCCCCTTGCGGTGCACAGAAAA
This sequence comes from Bucco capensis, assembly GCA_013396975.1. Taxonomy (NCBI): domain Eukaryota; kingdom Metazoa; phylum Chordata; class Aves; order Piciformes; family Bucconidae; genus Bucco; species Bucco capensis. Next base: position 25,400 of record VWZO01015490.1, read on the forward strand.
AGTCAGCCTTCAGAAGCGTTTTCGCAGGGAATGTAAACTTTTATTTTTCCAAGTCTTAGCGCAACCTCGGCCTGAAGTTTAGCGTACCATCCACTCCACAAACGAACGTCCCCCCCGGATAATGCAGTTCTACTGCAGGCACAGAGCTCCATGACGAAGTGCATCAGCCCTTTTGGGGACAATAGTGGGTGGCTCTTAAAAGAGCCGTTGGTTTTAAGTATTTCCACTTCAACACTTCACTTTTTAGACGCCGCCTTCTTCGCCTTGGCCGCTTTGGGTTTAGCCGCCTTGGGCTTGGCTGCTTTGGGCTTCACTGCCTTCGCCTTGGCCGGGCTCTTCGCTGCTGCTACTGCCTTTTTGGGCTTCGCAGCCTTAGTTGCCTTCTTGGGGCTCTTGGCTGCTTTCTTGGCCGCGCTAGCCACTGGCTTCTTAGCCTTCTTCGGGCTTTTCTTCGCTGTCACTGCCTTCTTAGGCTTCTTAGCAGCACTGGCAGGCTTCTTGGCTGCTGGTTTCTTAGGCTTGGCCGCGGCTACCCGCTTCTTGGGTGCTTTCTCCTTCACTTCTCCAGGTTTCTTGCTGAGGCGGAAGGAGCCGGAAGCGCCGGTGCCCTTGGTCTGCACTAGGGTGCCTTTGCCGACGAGGCTTTTAAGCCCCAGCTTGATGCGGCTGTTATTCTTCTCCACATCGTAGCCACCAGCGGCCAGCGCTTTCTTGAGCGCGGCAAGGGAGAGTCCTTTGCGCTCCTTAGAAGCAGAGACAGCCTTGGTGATCAGCTCGGTGACGCTGGGACCCGCAGGCTTGCGGGCTTTGGAGCCGCCCGCCGCCTTCTTCGGCTTCTTGGCGGCAGCTTTGGCTGCGGGGGCCGCGACAGCGGGAGCGGCGGCAGGAGCGGTCTCCGACATCGCTGCTGAGACTTCTCTCTAATCAAAAGAAAGTAATTGGGCTACAGTAACCTCGATGCCTGAATTTATAGCGAAGCGGTGATCTGTGATTGGTGCTTTGCTGGGCCCGCCTAACTGTTAGCCAGGAAGAGCTTTTCGTCCTCCGAGTCTGTGTTTCTTCGGAGTTATAAATTCACATTTTTTGCAAAATAGGTGCCGCGAAATCACTCCAGATTCTTCGGAGAGTGAAGAGGAGACGGTAGACTTTCATCTGGGGGAGATTCTTGCTGTTGGGAGTGCAGATGAGCGAGAAAAGATGTGTTTAACGCCACGTTGTGAAGCCAGAGAGACCCCGGGAACAACAAACTTTTGTTTTTCCTTCTAAATTAAAATAAAACCCGTACATAAAAAGTCTCCCCCGTGATGCAAGGTTATTCTTTAGGGGGTTTTCTTCAGATTGAGATATAAACCGAGGGAGCAGCTTCAGTATTTTTGCTGTAAATTGATTTCAAAGAGGAGGAAGTAACACAATTTCATGGCTGAGCTTTGAATATGGATATAGATTCGGCTCCCTTAACCATATCTTTAACTATTAAGGATACAGTATTCCTACAGAATTTCGTATTTTGGGACAATAAGAGACTTTCAAAGCGCTATATATACTGTTGAAAAGTATCTGGGACTTGCCAGAGCTCTGCAATTTTTGTAGTGTTCTGAAAGTGAATAACAAGATTTTGGTATTTTTACAAATAGCCTCTGTGTATCAAATGAAGCTGGCAATGCCATGTTAATGCACATAAATTCTGGATAAACTGATGGTGTAATGCTTTCTCAATTACAGCAGTGTATACTATTATTCTTTAACACAAAAATCGGAAGCAGATTTGCAGCGGGAGAAATGTCAAACAGGAATAGATGCAGTAATACATGTTGTGTGCTTCTTAAACATTAATGGAGTCAGCTGAAGACTCTGTTCTCATCAAATAAATTAAATAATGTGGAAATCTGGCCTGTCTGAACAGAATACTTCAGTCTCAATATTACCAATAAATATTTGGACACAGATTGCTGGGTTTTTTTTCCTTTTTCTTTCTTTCTCCATCCTCTCCCAGTTTTATAAAACCTACTATTCTCTTCTTGATAAGAAAGGGAAAATACTTGCGAATTTAGATTTTTATCTAAATCCTCAGAATATTGAAACAATTGTCAGACAACCCTCATTAATGGGAATCAGTTTCAATTATTACAATCCCACATAATTATTAAGTCTCATAAAGTGAAAATAGATATTAAACCACATTTTTAAGAACTACTATTAATTATTTGAGATCATTTTTTATTAAATCATAAAACAAAAGCCTCGGCTGGCTTCCAATTAAAAAGCATCCAGATTTTTTAATTCCCTGGATGAAAAGAACAAATTAAGCACAAACATAATATTTTGCCCCATTGTACTATGCAAGAAATTGTCATGCAGAACTTCAGCGGACATGACTTCAGCAAAGGAGCATCTTTTCTACAATGGATGAATTTGAATTTCTAGAGGACAAGTAGTATGTTGCAAAAGGCCCTGGCATTTATTTTCATACATTAAATGTTGAAGACACAATTATGTTATGCTTTATAGTAAGCAGATTTAGCTTAAAAGGGAGAGTTTAAAATGGCAAGCATGAATGAGATACATTAGAATATCAAAAGTGAAAACGATGAACTGTCATGTTTTCATATTTTCTACTTTATTTTGTTGTGTTTATATTCAGGCCAAATAATGAATACTTGGAAGTAAAGAGGGACAGAAAGGGAAAAACTAGACTTCTCACTACCCTACAGTAAACCCCAGACTGAACAGCATACTAAAGTAGGCTGTGAAATCTGCCATGATGCTTGTGAAGGTATTTTTCCTGTATATGCAGCAACTAGGCCAAACTCTCAGTAGCCATAACATTTGAAACTTGAGGCTGGTAAGTCAAATGAATAGTAGGTATATGTTTCTGAGAGGTAAAAAGGTAGTTTCTTGTGGCAAGGTGTGTGTATTAGGTTTATTTTTCTGGTTAGGTGAACGGAGATTGGCATGAAGAAGAATCATAATGTGGTAGGAGAGAATGAGCCATGAAGGGTTTACACGTGTCTGGGTCTGTTTAATGTAAAGCACATTATTCTGGGAATAGAGACTGAAAGAAGCCTAATGTGCCTTAATCATTGCAGCTTTTACCATTTAGCGTTAGAGCTATACAACTCTGGTTTATTACATTTTAAACTGGTCAGGAAGCTGTGAGCAACTGTGAGTGAGTGGACAGGAACTGCTGGCTCAAGGTAGAGCCACCTCACCAGCTCCATCCCTCATATCCACACTGAATCTTGCTCTTTGTAAACCTGTTCTCAGCCTCCCAGGAAAGCAAAGATTTCCTTCTCTTCCCCCATAAACAGGCTGCAAGTTAGAGATAAAGACAGGAAGTAGAAAGGGATGGGAGAAAAACTCTCAGATCTTGCTCCCTAAGTAGGGTAGCCACCTGAACTCCATCCACAGCACACAGGGAGTGCTGTCCCTCCTCTGTGAAAAGATTTAAAAGGACAAGATTGTCTATGTTTTTTTTAAGGAATGCAAAGGAAGATCCTTCTCTGAGGATTTCAAGAAGCAGGATTTAGGCCTTCTCCCATTTCTACTTCTGAATGAGTCCATGTAAAATTGCATCTCCTTTAAAGAGTTCCCTGCTCCCTATTTTGAGTTTCACTTCTAAAGTTCTTTGTTTTTCCCTAGTAGTCTGACACACTGGAAAACTTGGCAGCTGGCCTCTGGTATTACGTGTCAGAATCCTTTCTTCTATCTATTCCTCAACCATCACGCTGGCTCTGTTCTCTGCAGAGAATTATTCCTGGCCTGCTTTTAAGCAGTGAACATTTTCCTGGTCTTACCAACCACTTCTGCAAAAATCAGCCTTCTTTTAAAGAGAGGGGCTTTAGATTGATGAGGTGGTGTGAAAAGGGGAGGCTTTTCTGGGTTATTTCTCACCTCTCCCCCAGACCCAGCAATGATGTTTTCTATTTAATTAGATAAAATAAACTTATCAGAAGCTTTGAACATTTTTCAGGTTTGCATTGCTGGAAATAGCTGTTAAATGCAACACTGAATCAAAACGACAATTTAGAGTTTTTAGGTAGACCAGTCACTATCTGCTTTACAAATAGCATTGATGTTGCCCTGGGTGTTATACAGATAAAAGAAAAGGAAAGCAAGCTTCCCACCATATAACTTAGCAAATCAGTGGCAGAGTATGGAACAATTTTTCAGTCTAACAGTGAAATTTACTTCTTGTCAAGCAACATTATTTGAAAACAAAAGTTTTAGATGAGCTAGTAATAAAATTTATTTGCAATTTCCATATGAAAGACATACACAGCCTCTCCCCCTTCCCCCAGGGTGGCCTGGCCTGATCAGGGAGACATTCATTGTTAGATGTCTGAGGGAATCTGACGATTCACTGCTGTAGCAATCTTATCTAAAACCATGGTAACCCTCCAGTCTCCCTGTCGTTGAGATAAGTGCAGCTTTCTTTACAGTACATTATTGCTCATGCTCCTTGTCTTTTCATTCTTCTCTGAGCTCTCTTCCACTGTGGGGGTGTGCTGGCCTGTCAAAAGCACCTGGGTTTTCAGTACAGGGGAAGAATTTTTTTCTTTCCCCCAGATAGTCCAGGTGATATCTACTGTGTTTTCAGCATGGCAGATCACAGGAGCATAGCTGTGCAAAGCAGGGAACTGCACAGCCTGTCTTACGCACAAAGGACAGACTGAAATTCCATTTTTTTCAAGTGACAGAGAGTATTTTAAATAGGGAATGAAGCACCAGCTACCACTGAGTGGAAAGCACAAGGAATACGAAAACCTGCCCAATAGTCATAAAATCTGAAAACTACTAGATTGAAAAATATAAAGCCATTTCTGGAAGTTTATTCATATATCTTCTTACTATATAATATCTGACAGTAAGTTGTTTCTTTTTTTCCCTTCATGTTGATTTAGAACAAAGTCAGACTATACCAAGCATTAGATATTTTATAAGCCCCAGTATCATAGTTAGCCTACCTGTTCATTCCTTCCAGGAATAAAAAGGAGGTATGCTTAGGACTACACCAAATCTAAGGAGACTCCCCATTATATCGCTGCATTCCTCTGCACTGTTGCTGCAGCCTAGGTGAAAGCTGTCAATGCCTCTACTGGGTGATCGATAGCAACTGATTGGAAGAGTTGAGTGAGAGTTGTTTCATATTGAAAAAGGGGAAAAGACCATTCTCCTATTTCTTAATATATTCCTTTTCTGAAGTGATGCAGATTAAGAAGGAAGAAGGAACATTTCATCTAAATCTGAACACTCCACCCCAATATTAAAAAACTTGATGCTCAAAAAGACATACATGTGATACTGACCATAAAAACACCTAAGAACATTATTAGAAGCAATATATGAAATGTCATGATAATGAGCTCCTTTTTTAGGCATTTAATATGGCTACTGAGAGCAAGGCAGTCCTTTGGTTTTAAGATTAAATCTAATTCCATTACTATTAAATAGAGGGAAGGAATAGCTTCCTTCCTTCAATAGCACAAGAGAGATAAACTACTTATTATATGTTCTAATATAGAACACTTTTAAAGAGAATGTAGAGATCATGCCTGACAGCACTGATATTGTGGCAAGTTCCCTAAAGCCGGAAAGACATTTGAACACACAAAATCATCTGAAGGAAAGTATATTGAACTTTAAATACAAATTTAAAAAACGGTTATTAAACAACAGCATGAAGATAAATTTCATTAATTTAAAGCAAGTCAAAAAACCTCAGCCATGGTAAGCAAATAAAACAAAAATATCCAGGGCAAATGAATTTATGCAAACCCAAAGAGGGGGAAAAAATCATTCCAAATGTTGCGAACATGTATATCGTTGGGATTTTTTATTTCAAGGATTGTAACTTTTTTGTTTATTTTGCAAACTTACAGAAATCTTTATCAGGAAACAGCAAGCAAGGTTCTTTAAAGCTCCGGGACAGAAGCAGAGAAACTGGAGGGAAGCCCGCCCCCTCTCTGCAGTCCTCAACGAGGTCGGCTTCTAACACATAAAGACTGCCATCCCCTCCGCATTTCTTTCTGTGTGCTCAGTGAGGAGTGCAAGATGTCTGGCAGAGGCAAGGGCGGGAAGGGACTCGGCAAAGGAGGCGCCAAGCGCCACCGTAAGGTGCTGCGCGACAACATCCAGGGCATCACTAAGCCGGCTATCCGCCGCTTGGCTCGGCGTGGTGGCGTGAAGCGCATTTCGGGGCTCATCTACGAGGAGACGCGTGGGGTGCTGAAGGTGTTTCTGGAGAATGTGATTCGTGACGCCGTCACCTACACAGAGCACGCCAAGAGAAAGACAGTCACGGCCATGGATGTGGTCTATGCGCTCAAGCGCCAGGGACGCACCCTCTACGGATTCGGCGGTTAAACCTCTTCAGACCCAGACGATTTTGAGAACCCAAAGGCTCTTCTAAGAGCCACCCACATAAACTAAAAAAGAGCTGTGTTGCTTGAAAATTACTTAAGTTAGTTGGAAGAAAGTGAGTGTTTCTAAGATTCGTGCTTTGTAATCAGTTACTTTTTGGTGGGGCAGTAAATAACAAGAGATAGCTCTATGGATTTTTAAAACATAATTAATGGTGTTGATAATATCTTTGTTATTTTCCAAAATCAAATACTGACGTGATCCCAACTCTGTCCTTTGCAAGCTTTTTAGTTAATAATTAGTCATTCGTGTCACTGACGTGTGATATTTTAGAAAATGCATTTTTCAACAGAGGGATGATGGTGTTGGAGCTGTTCTCTGTATTCAGGGTAATCACTGGTGTTTCCTTTGCCTGAAAGCCCCTCCCTACTTGCGCTCTAAAGGCAGCTTTAAAGTGTGGACAGGAAATCATGGAAGAGATAATGCAGTGAGGAAAATAAAAATTTCATGGAGTACTAAGTCCATGCAAGCAACAACCTGGGAATACCTATTCTGAAAGAAATTCAAAGTTGTTAAAAACTCTATCAGGGCATTTACATGTGCATTTCATCTGGGTCTAATAGCATTTGCCATACCAGCTATGGCATTAATTTCTGCTATTTTCAGGTTAAAGTTCCTCTATGTAAAAACACCAAACTCCACTCTGCAAATAGACAAACAAACAAGAACAAACAAAAGCACTCACTTTTAGAAAGAAAAAGACACAACCCCAACTTAGCCCCCACCCTCCCAAATTATATGAGGATTCCACTTGAGGAAAACCTGTATAAAGCTTATTTTTCAAACATGAACTCTCGGTTTATAAGAACAAAATAGAGATGAATCTTCTATATGCTGTGAACAGCACCATTTGCAGCTGCCTGCTTAACTTTTGAACAGTTTTCGCTGAAGGTTTTAGTTTTCGAGATAAGACTATAAAAATGGCTATAAGTAATCGATAAAACCGAAACCGAGAGCAAGCGAGTGCAAGACGGGGGAGGGTGAGAGGCCTTAGGCGGTTAGCGAAAAGGCGCGCTTTGCAGGCGGGACTTTTCGGATTCAAAAGTATCCAATGACAACGGTGAATTCCTAACAGCCAGTAAGGATGCAGCATATGCTATAAAAAGGAGCCACGAAAGCAGCGCTGGGTCACTCTGCGGCAGTGCTAGCCAAGCGTACATTAGGGTAATGGCGCGTACGAAGCAGACAGCACGTAAGTCTACGGGCGGGAAGGCTCCCCGTAAGCAGCTGGCCACCAAGGCTGCTCGCAAGAGCGCGCCTGCCACGGGCGGCGTGAAGAAGCCGCACCGCTACCGGCCCGGCACGGTGGCGCTGCGTGAGATTCGGCGCTACCAGAAGTCGACGGAGCTGCTGATCCGCAAGCTGCCTTTCCAGCGCCTGGTGCGCGAGATCGCGCAGGACTTCAAGACCGACCTGCGCTTCCAGAGCTCTGCTGTGATGGCGCTGCAGGAGGCAAGCGAAGCGTACCTGGTGGGGCTCTTTGAAGACACCAATCTCTGCGCCATCCACGCCAAGCGCGTCACCATCATGCCCAAGGACATCCAGCTGGCCCGCCGCATCCGTGGCGAGCGCGCCTGAAGCTCCTGCCGCAGCGCCTTCCTGGTTCTGCCGCACACCGAGGCAGCCCACACAGACCCAAAGGCTCTTTTAAGAGCCACTACATGCACAATGAAAAGAGCTGTAGCACTGATTTTAAGCAGGCACACTTTAGAACGTTTTCCTAATTTTTAAAAACAGTATATTATGTCACCAGCTGCATTATTATATTATCTAAACTTTAGTTTTGCTGCACTGCCTTTGTATAGATATTCATCTTTATAAGCTCCACGAGGCTTTAAGTTTTCTGCTCTGTAGGTCACAGGAATGCTTTGTCAATACCAGAGAGTGATGAGCAAGTTGTGAATACTGGTTGATGAAGCAGAGACAGAATTGAGGGGGGATAAAGGAGAGGTCAATATAGTTAAGGACTAAGCAGAGAATATCAGGCAGAATGGAGGTTTTTACATTTCTGTGACACTGCTGGACTTTAAAGAGCTGTAAGTGGAAGAGTCACAGAATCCTAGAAGGGACCCACAAGATTCATAAAGTCCAACTCCTCCTGACTATGCACAGGAGAATCCCAAAGTCACGACAGGTGTCTAAGAGCATTGTCCAGGTGCTTCTTGAATTCAGTGAAGACTGGTACCTTGACTGCATCTCTGGGGAGCCTGTTCCAGTATTTCACCAGCCTCTGGTTTAAGAACCTTTTCCTAATATCTTACCTGAACCTCCCCTAGCACAGATCCATGCTAGAGTCAGAGGGCGATGGGCTCTGTCGAGGGAGGGCCTGTGCTCACAGACAATGCACCTTGAACTCTCCTGTATGGGTGGGTCTAGGCAAGAGCAGAAACTTCCTGCAGGTTACTGGAATTGTGTTAGTGTTGAACCTGGTTAAGGCAGTTTGATTGAAAGGGGACTGCCCCCTTGCTTCATCAGCTCAGGCTGAAAACAAGAGTATTTGTCTCAAATTATCAATTTTGAGGCTGGTCTTAAAATGATAGCCATGCTGAAAAGACAGGGCATGTGAGGCTCCTTCCTCACCATGCAGAAACATACCTAAAAAGGCTGAGAAACTTTGGCTGAAAAGTACTGTATATACGTACAGCTACTCATTTTTTCCAGATTTGTTACAGTTCATAATACAACACTGTGGAAAAAAAGTTATGCATTTCTCGAATTGTTTGGAGAGAATAGTAGAAAAGGGGAGTAGTCTTTCTAATAGTTTATAAAATAGTTTATAAAATACATAGAGTGAAACTTTTTGTATTTTTCTTTGAACTTGTGCTTCCCTTGTTAGTGATCATATGTTATGCAGTAAGAAAATATGCTGAGTTTTGAGATTTCTGCAGTCAGATTTCTATTATTCTTCAGAAGAACCCAGCAGGATATATGTATATGTATACAGCTTTCAGCCTTCCTTATAAGGAGCAACCTTTGCTTGAATCACTACACACAGGAATGATCAGTCTAACGAGAGCCTAATAACTGAATAGGGAGTTAAAAATTAAAGCCAAGGCTTGCCAGTCTTCCCCCATAAACGAAAGCCGTGAAACATGCACCTGTGCCATCCATTTATTCGAAAACTGGAAGGCGGGTGAGAACTTCCCTGGAAGGTTCACCAGATTCTTTGTTTTTCCAAACTTTTCTTTTTCCTTATTACGATTAGGTTAATTTACTTAATTCCCCATTTTTCAGCTCTTGCATCTCGTCTATCTTCTTAACAATTTTGTTTTAATAATCTCATAGTAAGAGAGAGGGCTGTCCTATCTGTGTTAGGATCTGTAGAGCATATCCCACCAGGAGAAATGACAGAGTATATTCACAACAATTACCATTCATGAAAAGCTGTTCAAAGCTTATCTTCCAATACCAACTCAGGCTATATCTTTTGCATTGTTTGTAAGTGAAATCCTGCACTACTCCATAAAATCATTGCAAATCAAAATACTTGACAGGAAGCATCAAGTCTGGGGAGAGAACAAGTGAAGAATTATCATAGGCTTTCCATCCTACTCAAAACTATACCTCTCGCCATGGTTTGTATTTCAAGTATTTTTCTTTATCTGGCCACTTGTTTTTCCTATTTGTGGCAAGTTTTTCAATTAGGTATTTCCAAGCCTGTCACTGTAACAAAAAATGAAAGTTTGAAAGCAGTGCTTTGTAGTTTATAAACGTTTTCACTGCAATTGCAGTTATTGGATGATGCATTGACAACGAGAATAAAACAAAATAAATGCTACACATATTGCTTCAGAATAATTTAGGTTTCAAAAGATTGTATGACAGCCCTTTCATGCAAAGTGGTGGCTCTTAAAAGAGCCTTTAGGGTTGTGGGGCAGAGAATCATGAAAGGAAGGGGGAGCTTCAGGCGCGTTCGCCACGGATGCGGCGGGCCAGCTGGATGTCCTTGGGCATGATGGTGACGCGCTTGGCGTGGATGGCGCAGAGATTGGTGTCTTCAAAGAGCCCCACCAGGTAGGCCTCACTCGCCTCCTGCAGCGCCATCACAGCAGAGCTCTGGAAGCGCAGGTCGGTCTTAAAGTCCTGCGCGATCTCGCGCACCAGGCGCTGGAAGGGCAGCTTGCGGATCAGCAGCTCCGTCGACTTCTGGTAGCGCCTAATCTCACGCAGCGCCACCGTGCCGGGCCGGTAGCGGTGCGGCTTCTTCACGCCGCCCGTGGCAGGCGCGCTCTTGCGAGCAGCCTTGGTGGCCAGCTGCTTACGGGGAGCCTTCCCGCCCGTAGACTTACGCGCTGTCTGCTTCGTGCGCGCCATAACTCAGAAACTACTGCTCCGCGGTATTCCTTCACATACACTACACCCACGAAAACGACTCTGTAACAGCAGCAGCCTTTATAGCCGCAGCTCACTGCCGATTGGCTGTTCTCTGTCATAGAGAACGGCTGCCATTGGGCGACGCGAGCATTCCAAAATTCCGTGCCTCCGTGGCCGGAAGACGGCCCGTCCCTCGCCCCCTCTTCTTCAGCGCCCCCGAACCGGACCGCCCTGCCCTCTCCCTCTCTCCGCGGCTTGGCAACTTGCTCTTTTCCCGCCCTCCAGAACGCCTGTGCACCGGCTCTGTCGTTGTCTAACGGTAAATGCGTGGACTGTCTCCACTAACAGCGGGATGGGCCGCGAGAAGGTGGCAGGAACCACCGTAGATAACCGATGTAGCAGGGTCCCGCCGCCTACATCGCGAGCTCTTCCCAACCCGCTCCCACTCACAGCCCTTTCCCACCCGCAGCATCGGGACTGCTGGCTACAGCTTCTGCGCTTGGCAGCCCTCGCCTCCCGAGGGCTCGCTGTTTTCTCCCACGCAGTAACCCCGTTCGTTTCAAGGCCGCGTCAGAAACGGTGCAGGCGCGAGCGGCAGCAGACATTTCGCGTAAGGCGAACGTTCCGCGGCTACTCCACGGGGCCAGTTCAAGACCCGGCTCTGTTCGGAGGAGCGCGTTTTGGTGAGTGAGGATAAGCTACGAGCTGCTAGCGCCAACGCAGCCAATGAAGGCCCTGTCTGGAGCTGCGCTGGGCCCTCCTGCCGGGAAACTGCATGCAGTCCTCACTCGGGTCGGACGAAACAGGCTGCAGCTGCGCGGCTCCGGGTCTGCTCGCCTTCTGTCTCAAGGCCTACTCCCGCTGCCTACTTGTTTACGGGGTTCGGGCGAAGAACAGGGCAGTGAAGGGAGAAGGTCTCGAGAACCTGTGAAGAGCGCTGGGGCGAAGAAGCTGGGGGGTAGACTGTGTTCGGGGACGCGGGCAGGACTCTGCCATTCAAGGGCAAGAATGCCGTAAATCGCTCTGGTTTGCTTCTCCCCGTGTCCTGCTAGAATGTTAACTGTTTTGGGTTTCGGAGTGGCAAGTAGTGCAAGCGCTACTGCACATGGATTGGTTGCCACTCTAGGGCTTTTGTCTTGTGCAGCAGTTAAACACTCACTACACTTTTTTTTTTTTACTTCGTAGAAAAGTTTTTTGGGTGTCTGCTGGCCTCCCTCCCTCTTACAGGCTTTTTCATTCCCAGCTCAACCTTAGAAGTGTTCCTCTAAAGGCTGAGGTTTCTGTCATTGCACATTCAAAGTAAACTTAAGGAAGTCGCTTGCATATTCTTAAATTAGTGGAGGTGAAGCAGGTATTGGCTCCAGATAAGGCTGTTTGTTCCATCTCTCTAGGGCAGGAGTATCGCAAGGGAGCACTTCGGTGCCAGCAATAGAGGCTGGCTCTCAGACCATGGAAGGGAGCAAAAAGGTTCTGGAGAGTTGTTCAGTGTCTAAGAGTGCTGTGCTGTAGCTGATGTTTTTACAGTCTACGCTCTGCAGCTGTGTAAAAAAATTTACTTGTCTTTGCATTACAATTTGTGAGAATTGTTTGGGAAAGCAATTTGAGCAGGGCAGGAAGTGAAAGACCAAAAGTATTTATGTCTTAAAGCAC
>VWZO01015495.1:0-29353 GCA_013396975.1 Bucco capensis
GGCCTGGATCAGAAACACTGTGACCAGCTGGACTAGGGCAGTGATCATCTTCCTGTACCAGGTCACACCTCACCAGTTCAGTTTTGGGCCCCTCACTACAAGGAAGACATTGAGGCATTAGAGTGTGTCCAGAGAAGGGCAATGAAGCTGGTGCAGTGTCTAGAGCACAAGTGTTGAGGAGCAGCTGAGGAATTGGGGTTGGTTAGTGTGGAGAAGAGGAGGCTCAGGGGAGACCTTATCTTTCTCTACAGCTACCTGCAAGGAGGTTGGAGTGAGATGGGGGTTGGTTTCTTCTCCTGGGTTATCACGGAGAGGACAAGAGGAAATGGCTTCAAGTTGCACCAGGAGAGGTTTAGATTGGATATAAGGAGGAATTTCTTCCCAGAAAGGGTTGTTAGGCACTGGCCCAGGCTGCCCAGGGAGGTGCTGGAGTCACCATCCCTGGAGGGGTTCAGAAAACATCTAGCTGTGGTCCTTAGGGCCATGGTTTAATGGCATGGGGGTGATAGGTATGGTTGGACTTGATGATCCTAGAGGTCTTTTCCAGCCTTAATGAGTCTATGATTGAACACTGTCAGCATGAAACCTCAGAGCTAGGTAATGCAGCACTTGCTCATGAAACAACCTGTTAGTTGGGGAAGGAGGCCAAAGGATTTGAGAAGCTCACTGCCAGCAGTCAGGTTCTGTTAGCACTAGCTGAATCTGACCCCAGGAGTCATCAACAAGAAGGACTCTAATGCCTATGAAGTTATGACTGAGTTTGTAGATTCTTAGATCTACTGTTGAACTGCTAGTCAAAGACTTCCCTGGAGATATTTTACAAACAACAGCTTTGAGTCTTTGCTTCTCTGGTTTTGGAAGCAACACAAAATACAGCAGTTGAGCATCATAAAACAAGTAAAGCATAATGGACAAGTGGGTGGACTCATAGAGAAGGTAGCTTGTATTTGAATGGATTGGCAAATCAATTATTACAAATAAGACTATGCTAAATTTCCTGGGAATTTGCACACTCCTGTGACATGAGTGAGTGATTCATCATTCATTAGGAGGGGAGAGGGAAGTAATATTTCTGCAATTCAAGTATGGCAAATGTGAGATAATCAAGTGCTGTCTTTTCCTGTTGCTTGTATTTTCACAGAGAGAAAGCAGAGCATGCAAATAACCAGGGGGGAGAAGGAATGCTGCTGTGGGGTTTTCTGTCACAGTAAAGTTACATTTTAATTGTGTATGCCAGGAAATGTCCCAGTATATACTTAGCTGCTAAGATACACATGTAGTAGGAGTAAACTATGCATGTCACACATCCTTCATTTTCCAGATGAGATTTCATGTTGTATTTGTAATAAGAGTAGGTCAGGAAAATACCTTTCAGCTCCAAGAACCAGGATATACTTCAGGAATGCAGAGAAGAGCAAAATCATGGACATGAACAGAAAAAAAAAATAAAGCTTTATTGCCTTAAGACACTGAGAATTCATAACCTGCTTGTATTATAGACTTAATATGGAAAAAAACCATAAAGGTCTTTGTTACTTGAGTTAAAACCAAAATATATGTGCTTTCTATTTTGTGTTGGTTTTGAGAGTGTCCATTTTGGACAACAGGAGTTTTTCCTTTTCTCAGACTAATCTCTGAATGTTGTATAACTTCTTGTTCCTCAGAAGCAGAGAGTATCCAAGAAGTAGGAGAGGGAGGAGGACCCATAACCAGTGGGACACATGGGCTGTTAAAGCCAGGAAAAGCTTTATCTCTGCTTTCTGATTACTTTTCCTTCTTGTTTACAAACTCAATTAATATACTATTACAGCTTAGAAAGCTCTCACTTGTTGTTTCTGTCCTGAAGAATCATCCCATCCACTTTTAAACCAAAACAAAAGCCAGTTTTCATTTATTCTAAGGGTACCTTTCAGTAAGCTCAGTGTAATGAGCTGCTGGAGCTCAGAGGAAAGCTGTTGGGAGTTTGGGAATCTGATGAACACTTTCATTATTTATTTATTTATTAAATAAAAGGGGAGAGGGGAAGTCACACTGACTTAACAACTTGAGAACTCGAAATCTCTCACATGCCTTTCCCTTTCCACTGCACAAAGCGTTAGCAGAGCTCTTTTGGAGGGACAGAACCCCCCAAGGTTTGCAGCAGCTGGTATGTTTGGAGACAGTCCCCATGTACCATCTGTGCCTCTCCAGACCCAGCCAAAGGAGTCTCCTGCCCAGCTGCAGAGTGGCACAGAGGAGCTGAGAGTGCCAGGGAGCCTGGGCAGGTGGGGCTAGGGCTTCCAGGGGGTGGTGGAGCCAGCTCTGCCCCAAGGCTTCTAGCCTCACTGTACCCCAGCTGCTCTGACACACAGGCAACCTCCTCAAATGACCTGCTGCAACAACACAAAGAGTGCCAAAAAGGGAAGGGAAAGATTTGTTGGAGAACAGCCCTGGGGAAAATCTCTAGGAGTGCTGGTGCCTAGGAGGATGCCCATGAGGCAGCAATGTGCCNATCCAACCAGTTCTAAGGTTGGCAAAACTGCAGGGGATGTGGGCAGGACTTTTCCATGGCTTGGCTTTGGCTCTACATCTGGTTTCTCCCAGATTCTTTCTTGCTTTTTATTTTTATTTCTTTGTTTTTTTAACAGTAATATAATCTGTTCAGATCACTGTCACAGACACTGGTCATTTTCACTTAGTTCATTTCTGTTAGCATCATTGCCATTTGGGTGACTTCCAGCCTGTGGTGAATTTGGCAGCTATACTGTAGGAAGCTAATGAAGTTGTGTTTGAGAGTAAATAATGATCTGTGGGGGTGCTAAGCTACTTCCCACCAGAGTTTCCAGGCTTTTAGGGCTAGGATCATGGCTAATGCTAAATAGGTCAACAGGTGAAGATTTTCCAGAGTGACGAGAGGATTCTTTCACTTGGCAAAATCAACAAGGCTCAGTGAACTGGGCTGGGGAGTTTGGAAGGATCAGGAAGGGTATCTGCTTGCACTGGATGTGTACAAGCATGGCCATTCATACAGTGTTCTCAATATGGTTTTCCAAGATCAATCTATTTGTTCTCAAGATATAAGAGACTAAGTTTTATAATTGCACATGACATTTGAGAAGACCAAGAAGAGACACTAATAAAACTCCTATTGTGTAGTTATCCTTTAAGACTGCTATAAATTTGGATCAAGAGGCACATAAGTTCTCCTATCTGTGGTAATAGGGACTGAAGGTTAGTAGAAGGGTGGTTTAGGGCCACAGATACTAGAAATGTGATGATGAAATAAACCATCATTAACATAAGAGGGTGTGGGTGCAATTCATGAGTGTGCCTACAGCTATTTGGACAAATTGAGATTCCTCCAGCTTTTAATTCCTTCTGTGATTTTCAGTAGAGAAACTGTCTAAGGCAAGTGTGTGTGAGCAGATGTGGTTTGTGGGAGCAGTTGAGTAAAGACTGAGAGATGCGGGGAAAAATATTAGGGAACTACTAGAAATCCTGTAGGAAGCAAGGAGACAACCAGCTTAGTTTATATTCATGGGATGAGAAACTGGACATGATTCATGCCAACAGAGTGATTAAAGGAAGAAAAAAAAGACCCAAATAAAAGGAGAGGCAGCCGTTTGCTCCTCTTAGTGTGTCACTTTAAAAAAAAGCCTCCAAATGAGTTCCTCCCTGGTGCAGTAAACTCTGCAGGCTCCCTACTGGGCCCAAAGAGGGAGGTTTCCAATGCCATTCACTTGTGCTGTGCTTTCCCAGCATTGTGTGAAGCTTTGCAGTGTGTCACACATCCTGCAGAGCCCAGGCTGGCCACAGCCAGAGCCAAAGGCCAGCAGCATGGCCTGGCTTTGGGCTGCTGCAGAGCTCTGCTTGGCCTCAGCAGAAGGAGCATTAAACTCATTGCCCACAGGAAAGTGTGGGGAGTGATACCCATGTTCCTAGAATCCTTGGATGGGTAGGATGAGCTCATTAGCCTTCTGGCAGTCATCCTAGGAGAAGGACAACTCTGATTCCAAACCCGGGCAGATGGAGCTCCTTTAGCCCTGGAAGGCCTTCCAGCTAAGAGGTTAAACCTCCATCCTAAGGACTTGGCTGCCAGCATCCAAGCTTGCTAGGCCCTGGCAGATGAACCTTAGGACTAAAGGGTGGGTCCAGCTCTGCACATGCTGTGTCTCACCTAAAAAAATCCCTAGTGCAGGCTCGAGGGTGCTATCTGCTATCCTCTTTTTATCAGCGCGCTTGGAAAAGGCGCTGAGGAGGAGCATGGATGGAGCCCTCCCTGGAGCTTCGTTCGTGAAGCCTAGCCATACAATACAATACATGGAACTTACTTGGTTTGAAAGCTCTTACAGTTTTAAATGAGAACCTGCTATAGAAATCCACTGTCCCAAAAATTCAGAGTTGCACAGCAGGCTGAAGGCAAAGGGATCACAGACCAGGGATGGAATGAGGCAATTTTTTAAGTTCAATAGCTGCTTTTTTCTATTTATTTTTCATATTTCTATGCAATTTCAATAGCTATTCTTGAGCCACTCTTGCTGAACTCCATCAGTAAAAAAGGAAATAGAAGAAGCAAGAAATGAAAAGATCTAAAAGAAAGGACAAAGAAATATTGGAGTTTAAGATTTGCTTTTCCCAGGTGAAACCAGTCTAGAGTAGTCCCCAAAAACTCACCTGATTTTCTATTATTTGAAAACACTCTGCATAATTTCTTACCATCAGTTAAATAAATGCTAATTGAGTATGGGCCTAGTCAGGAATGATTTTCCTAAAATAAATGCTAATTGAATATGGGCCTAGTCAGGAATGATTTTCCACAAGATGCCAAAAAGACACCAATGCTCTACTGCTCTCCAGAGAGAATATCTGGCACTCTGTGAGTGGAAATCACTAGAAATGTTGAAAATCAGGAGAAAAAAAGTCATCGACAAGCTTTTCCCCTTTATGAGATGAGGTAACATGGGACCTAGCTGGCATATATTTTTATTCAAAAGAAATTGTAATGAAAAATGTCATATAAACAAAGAAAATTATGTTTTGACAGAGAACCCAAGAGCAGTTAGTCTCTGTAAATGAAAGCTCATATGTTTACTGAGATTTAGACATGTTAATATATGTACTCTGGGCATGTTTATTACAAATATTTATTGAAAGAACAAACATCATCATTTTTAAAGTTAAAATTTTAAGCAATTGTTAGTAAATAAACACATCTGCAGTACCACTTCATTAAGAAAAAATTTGACATCTTGCAATTTTCAGAATAAAAGCAGTTTGTACCCTCTCAGGACACTAAGCCAACACCAGAATTGTTAGTAACCATTGGAGCTTGATAAAAAATATCCTATCTGAAGAACTTATGTTATCTTACAGACAGTTTACTGATGAAAAAAAATCTCCAAAGAAAACTAAATGGAATTAGTAAAGCCAAGTTCAAAGGAGTCAATTATTAAAACTGCAGCAATATAATAAAATTATTAATCTGCTCTTTGTACCCATTCCCATTTCAGCTTCTCCTGCTGGAACCTGGATGACTAAAACTGTGTGCAATACTTAGATTAAAATCCCCAGGGTCCTGCACTCATGCTTTCTTACCTCTCCTGGAAAAGCTTTCTCCAGTTTTCATTCTGGGATTGCCTTCACTTCTTCCCAGTGCTGTTTCAGAGCCATCCTCTAGCTGAATCATGCTCCTGGTTTCTCTCCTTGCCTTCTTTACCACTGGCAATGTAGCAGACCCTCAATAGTTGTTCAGTGCATCCTCCCACCCACCATAATGCTCATTTCCATCCCACTGCCTAGCCACGTTCCCAATGTGTCCTGCATGGTATTCTCATCTCCCTGTCACTGGGACTATTGCCCAGCTTTGAAACAGCAGTATCTGCACATCCGAGGCACAGTCTGAAAATCCCTTGTGTTCTCCTGTGGCCCCTGGTGCCATAACTGTGCCCACAGCAGAGGGAGCATTAAACTCATTGCCCACGGGAAAGGGTGGGGAGTGATACCCATGTTCCTAGAATCCTTGCATGGGTAGGATGAGCTCATTAGCCTTCTGGCAGTCATCCTAGGAGAGGGACAACTCTGATTCCAAACCCAGGCAGATGGAGCTCGTTTAGCCCTGGAAGGCTTCCATCTAAGAGGTTAAACCTCTGTCCTAGGGACCTCGCTGCCAGCATCCAAGCTTGCTAGGCCCTGGCAGATGAACCTTAGGACTAAAGGGTGGGTCCAGCTCTATGCATGCTGTGTCTCACCTAAAAAAAAATCCATAGTGCAGGCTCGAGGGTGCTATCTGCTATCCTCTTTTTATCAGCGCACTTGGAAAAGGCGCTGAGGAGGAGCATGGATGGAGCCCTCCCTGGAGCTTCCTTCGCAAAGCCTAGCCACGACGATCTGCACATCCCTTCACAAGTTCTTCCTCGAACTTCCACCTTGAACCTAACCCTGCCTGAAGCATCTCTTCTGGAAAGCCTTTGGCCATAGCAGCTCCACTTGAAGCAAAGACATAGAAGGGAACTCCCTTGAGGGCTGCTCATCATGCACTTAGGGTGACAGGGATGAAAGTTTGTGAAGGAAATAGAGTTGATTTAGCACAGCAAGCCACACCTCAGGTTCCTCTGAGGCTAAGCTATATTAAGGAACAAATGTCAAGACTTATTATGCCTCTGACAGGCACAGTGTCTCTCATGGGCATGGGGAGGAGTGGAGTGCTCCAACAGACTGGCTGCACCTAGCAAGAGATGCTGCAAACACTCATCCCTTTTCCCCTGGTATCACAGAGTATTAGGGGTTGGAAGGGACCTCTGGAGATCATCTAGTCCAAACCTCCTCTCAGAGCAGGCTCACCCAGAGCAGCTTGCACACGATGTGTCCAGATGGGTTTGGAATGTCTCCAGAGATGGAGAATTCACCAGCTCTCTGCACAACCTGGTTCAGTGCTCTACCACCCTCAAAGGAAAGAAGTTCTTTCTTATGTTCAGATGGAACTGCCTGGGTGCTAGTTTGTGCCTTTTACCTCTAGTCCTGTCCCGGGGCACCCCAGAACAAAGCCTGGCTCCATCCTCCTGCCCCCCACCCTGTAAGTATTGCTAAGCACTGCTCAGCTCTCCCCTCAGGCTGCTCTTCTCCAGCCTAACCAGCCCCAGCTCTCTCAGCCTCTCCCCAAAAGAGAGATGTTCAAGTCCCCTCAGCATTTTTCTAGCCCTTCTCTGGACCCTCTCCAGCCTAGAGAATGTCTAGACTGCAGAGGAAGCTCAGTGACTGTGCAAAAGCTTACCCTAGATATGCTTTCATACTCAGACACCCACAACTAGACTTTAATTAGGCTGGATGCTGTCAACAAAAATTCCCTACTCTGACATCTCTCATTAAAAAAGAGACTATAATAAAAGTCCTTCTGGAAAATAAAAGCTGCTTTTTTGTTTATTGTCACTATCCTTGTAAGATGACTGAGTAGTTCCTGGGAAATGACTAGTGGCAAATAACTTCAAAATATATAAGATTTAACTGAAAAGCCTATGTTGTGATTGGTAGCTTATCACTAGCAGGTTAGAGCTGCCCCTGGTGCCCAGTGAAACCAGTCACCAGAGAAAAAATGTTACTGCAAGATAAGACAAATACTTTGGAAAAGCTTCAAAGGTTCAATTTGCAAGGAGTTTCCACCCCATCCATGGGAGCTCAGGAGGCCAAAGGTGCTCCTTGTGAAAACAGGGCTAGTGCTATCTTTACATTCTCTGCTCACTGACTGCAGGAGCATCCAAACACACACAGCAGTCAACTCTCTTACCAGGGAATAGCTTTCCTGGAAAGTAGAAAGGCTGAGTGCTGGAGTCACTTTAGCTTAAGCTAGGCACATCCCTTAAGGACATATTCAGGATCAATGCTACTCATCAAGGAGAGGTACAAAACTAGGATTTGCCCACTTCCAGGAACAGGTTTCTCTGTCTGGTTGGCATACAGGTATGTGGAATCTCCCAGGAGTCTCCTGCTCCATCCAGACAAGCCGTGAGTAAACCTCTACAAGTACTTTGCAGTTGTAGGTTTGTTTGTAAGTCTGACAGTTTGGTTACTGGACCTTTTCTGTCTTTCAGCCTCCCAGAGTTCAACACACAAATTGGTTGTGGCACTTACATACTCCTTAATAATTCCTTATCATCTTAATTGAGAGTTCTAGGTGTTCACCCTCTGCCATCCAGTCCAAATCTCATTAAAAGCAATTAAAAATAAACAAATAAATAAACCTACTGACTTCAGTGGAGGCTGAGTGACTACAGCCATGTTCTCACAGTTCTCTTGAGCTTGTTTCTTTTCATGTTCACTTATTGTGTTTTTATTTGTCTTTTATTTTGCAATGTCTAGCTCTGGTGCTAGGAACTAGTTGCCAGTCTCCACAGAGCTGCTCACCTAGTCTCCTCACCTCCTTGCACTCAGAGTAAAGGATCACCTCTCCTCTGGAATTGCTCCTGCACTGGCTGCAGGACACTTTCAGTGGCAGGAAACTGTGAAAAGATGTCAATAAATGTTAAACCAGATGATCAGGAAAATCTGACAACAGGTCCCTCCCCTTCCAATCTGCAGAACAAGCTGGGATCATGTTTGGTACTGTACTTTATAATGGACCTCTTCCAAAAGCTCTTTCTCCAAAGGATAGATCATTAAAAGGTAGTGGCAAGAGTCAGAGCTTCCAGGCCTCAAAGAGATGTGCAGTGGCTGTTTTTTTCAGGTTCCAGAAATAGATATAAGAGGTAGCAAATGATCCACTGGGAACTTCTTTTATTGCAACATGAAAGGACAAGGGGCAATGGTTTTAAATTGGAGAGGAGTAGATTTAAACTGGATATTAGAAAGAAGTTCCTCCCCATGAGGGTGGTGGAACACTGGCCCAGGTTGCCCAGGGAGGTGGTTGAGTTGCCATCCCTGGAGGCATTGCAGGTGAGGCTTGCCAGGGCTCTAGGCAAGCTGCTCTAGTTGGGGATGTCCCTGGCCACTGCAGGGGGGTTGGACTAGATGAGCTCCAGAGCTCCCTTCCAACCCAAACCATTCTAGGATTCTGTGTGTACTGGAGAGATCAATTGCAAGGGCATGAAAATGTGAAACCTTGTCATTAGAATAACATCACTCAGAGCTGTGGGAATGCTGAGAGGAAAAGAGTCTGTAAATATACTTCTGAATTTAAACAAAATAATTGGATTTTATGCTCATGTCTCTTTTCCCAATCGCTCTACTTGCATGAATGTTCACAGAAAATGAGTTTTCTCTCACATAATCTGTGAACAATGTCTCTTCTCCCAGGTAACAAGTGATAAGACAAGAGGAAATGGCTTCAAGTTGCATGAGGGATGGTTTAGATTGGATATTAGGATGAATTTCTTTCCCCAGAGGGTTTTCAGGCACTGGCCCAGGCTGCGCAGGGAGGATGTGGAATCACCATCCCTGGAAGTGTTCACAAACCATGGAGCTGTGTTGCTTGGGGCCATGGGTTAGTGGTGAGCATGGCAGTGTTGGTTGATGGTTGGACTGGAGGATCTCAGAGATCTCTTCCAACCAGAATGATTCTGTGATTCTATTCTAATACTCCTGTGAGGAATCAGAACTAATTCCTCTCTGAGTCTCAGCAACAGTCATGCCACATTTGCTGGCAAAGGATTCATCTCCCAGCACTGCAAACTGCAGCAGGATCTGAGACTCTAACTGGATTTGTTCTGATGCTGGCTGCTGCTGCCTCCAGCAGTCACACACTGCCTGGGGATACCTCTGCACTAGGACAGTGTGCAAGGCAAGGAAAACATCCACACACTTCCTCTCCCATGCCTCCTATACTGCTGTTAATGCAAGGTGGGCTTCCTCAAGAAGGCACACAAGATGACAATTGTTTTTGCTTACTGATGGCAAGCCAATGAAAAACTGTTGAAATGGTGACATGTGCTCACATCTTGCAAATATTTACCTTGCAAATTCCATCTCCTTCCATTACAGAACTAAATTCATTGGCACACAGAACTGGGCTAAACCAGAGCAGTGGGATTTCCATTTTCTCTGCTTTGTCTTTTTACCCATCCAGTCGTAGGAATAGGAAGTGAAAAACTGAAGTCCTCAAGGTTGTAGGATCAGGTACAACTTCCAATAGGTTAGAGATTCCTCATGGGAAAGGCTCTGCCAACTGACTGTAGGAGCAAATGTCCACATTCCTGTTCTGGATTGAGGCCTTGAGAAGCAAGGCTGTGCCAAAAAGTGCTTTCAAGAAAACATCTATCCAGTAAAGCATTTAAAAACATGCTTAAACTTGAGGGGTTGAAAATTCCCACTTGAAGAGAAGTATTTTCATTCCTAAGGGCTAAGCACATGGCCAAATTTTTATTCTATGAAGTACTGCGTGAAGAGAACATCCAGCCCTGGGAAAACACAGAGATGAGCCTGTGTCCTTGCTAGCTAGGAGAGTATTCCAGCCATGGGGTCTGGTAACACAAAAAAGGTTCCAGTGCTTGTTTGTGACCTTCTGCCTCCTTGCCCTAGTATCCAAGGCACAGTGACCCACAGCATCTCACAGAGAAGAGTTCAAAGCCAAAGTGGTTTCAACCTTTTTGGGATCATAGCAGAGCACCCATGAGTACCTCTCTCACTCTTTACCTTTACACTCTTTACCTGGTCCAGGTTACTGTTTGCAAAGCAAAGCATGAAGAATGGTGTAATATGGGTGGTTTTCAATTCTCTTTCTTTTTCCTTGCTTTTGTGGTAGTTTGGCTAGTACTGTTTGCACTGTGTTGTGTAAGAAAATTCCTTTCTTGTCTCATGGCATTGTTATCTGAGTAATTCTTGCCATCATGAACATCATCCCTTGGAATTGACAGCTGGCCTCTCAACTTCTGAGGTGAACAGGGGCTTTTTCTCTTAAGGACAGGGATGCTGCTGTCTTAAAGAGGATCTGGTCCTGGGTTTTGTGATGTTAGTGTCTTACCTTCCCTCATATGACAGAATGTGTGATGGCAGAGCCTAGCTAAGAACAGTTAACATCTGAATACAGGAGTTTTACTTCTCCCTTTCTCTTCATGATTGTTTTTGTTATTTCCCTGCAGGATGGCTTTTCCCTTCCCTCTCCCCTTCACACACATTATCTCTTCCTCTTAGCCCAGCAAAATTCCTATTTAAATTAAATTAATTAGGGCATCTTTGACTTCCAGGAGAAGCTCTTCTTCCTGACAGCTGTGCTGTTAACTTTTTCTTTATGCACTGGTTTAGACTGAGGGCCAAGGACTTAAGTGAGGAATCTTACAGAGCTTAGAGCAACCATTGTGAGCAAGCTGGATCCACAATATAATATAATAATATAATAAAATGTAATAAAAATTTGACTCTATCAGACTAGGGAAAGGATTTTGTAAGATCTAGCTGGTGTAGTGTTTTATGAGTTTACTGAATAGAACCCAGTGAAAAAAACCTCTGTCTTCTAAATGCAGCAATTTTTGGCCCTTTCCCATAATCTTTAACGTATTTCAACACAATCAATTAACTTCTTAAAATTAAAATAGTTTTTTCTTCTGCTTCCAATTCTTTCTTTCTTTCTTTTCTTTCTGGTAGCCTTCAGCTCTGTAACATTCCCTTGCTGCAGGTTATTCTGGTCACTGGCAGAGAAACTCTGCCTCTTAACAGCAGGACAGAAGCAGACAGTACTTACCAGGAGTTAAAAAGGCAGAGCAGGATCATTATCAGCACAGAGAAGCTACATTTTGTCCATCTGCAGATGGCATGAAAGAAAATAAGCAAAGGACTGAACACTCCATTCCCCTTATTTATTTTCCACAGTTATCTTCTCCCTTTCCTCCCTTTCTGACTCATGCTTCCAGCCCCTTGCAGAAGGCAAGAAGAAAGTCTCTCACACAGAACATCCTCCATGCTGAAGTTTGATTTCTCTTTATTATTTTTTTTTGCCATTATTGGAGCTTTGCATAGAGAACATAAAAGTATAAATGAGCAGCTGCAGTTTTGGTGCAGGCAGAGTTCTCCTGCTGAGTCGAGATTTGGAGATTTAGCAGCATCTGAATGGTTCTCATTTGTAATGTTTCAGTGAGAAACTGGATGGAGAGAGCTGTCTTCTCCAGAGCCTAAGCAGAAGACATCTCCAGAAAGAATTGCATGTATCTTCCAACCATCTTGGAAAAAGAAGAAGGAAGTCAGCAGTTACCTTGCCTACTTTCAGTCCTTAGAGAAGCAGTTTCCATGACCACTTGGCCTGGTCATGACCACTTGGCCTGAGCTCCATTTAGAGAAATAAGTAGCAGACACATGAGATAAATACATAAACAGCTTAATTAAGAAATCACTCAAAAGTAATTTGCTAACTGAATGCAGTAAGAAAGAGTACTCCATGAAGCAAAAATGACACTTTACAAGCAAACTGGAAGCGGTTGCATGCTGAAGTGGTGCTGGTTCCCCTAAATGCACACCTCTATCAGGGTAGCTGAACCAGCACACTTTGCTCACCTCAGGCACTGTTGCTGTGTTCAAATGCTAAAAGCATTCCCACCCTGGATGGAAAACTATGCTCTTTGCTTTGTCTGGATGGTGATTCAATCATAGAATCAGTCTGACTTTAAGACTCTTCCTACCACATCATGACTATCATAACCACCTGACACAGATCACTGTCTACTGTCAGCTTACTTTGCTGGCTGAAACCTTTCCAAAGTGTTTGTGAGTGGCTTCACAGTACTAGGATGTGGAAATGTCTGTACAAGTGAATTAAAGGAGTGAAGGACTAACTGGCACTAGGCCAATTAGCCTCAATGCATCTATAAGGTGAAATCTCCTTACCCACCAGAATATGGTGCTAATGTCCAAACACTTCTTGGAATTGCTTTGGGCTACTACTAATTGTCAAGTGATGCCCAGGTGTTGTTTAGGGTATGTTAGCAGCTGGGAGCCAAAACCACACCTTGGGTTGTGGCAAGATTTTGGCAGTACAGAGTTTGGAACTTCATTGCCCAGGAATATTTGTCAATCCACTTCAATAGAAGCCATGGAAGAGTAGTCCTGTAGTTCTGTAGGAGACATGCTATTGGGTTTTGAAGGTGGATTGCCAGAAGTAGCACACATCCTACAAGGAAACCTTCTGGAAACAAACCCAGGAGGAACATAATTCCCTTCAGCCTTAGTCATCCTCAGTGGCAGTGGATACCTTTCTTTATGTGGGGACCCAAGCTGAGACTTTCATGTTCATATCTAGTTGCTATAGACCAGACATGACCTGATCTGTTTCACCATCTCCACCACACTTACAGGAAAATGGTATCAAGTCTACATTGTTTAATACAATTTTTAACTCAGCAGAAATGTAATCTACTCCCATGGAATAAAGAAGATGTCTGGGATTAAAATGTTTGGTGACATGACTGTGTCCACATCTGCTGTAACTGATGCAGGAGAAAAAACTTCCTATTAAATTGCAATGAAATATTTTGGACATTCTTTTTTAACTTAAATTAGCAGTTTAAATCCAAAACTGTGGGTGAACCACAGACAGAGGAATAGTTAATAACTCATCTCTTTGTAAATAAATGAACAATTGTTTTTTTGCTTCATATTTGTGTCAGAATTCTTCACAAATCCCCACTCATCACTTCTGCTTTTGTATTTCAGAAACTTCTGTGGGGAAACCCACCATCTGACATGAGAAACGGAAGAGGGAAAATGTGGAATTTCCACAAGCTGGAGTTCGAACATCACACTCTGAATGAAAAAAACACCCTAAAATATTTTGAATTTAGTCATCACTCTCAAAGCTTTTTTCATCCCTAGTCTCCTTCTGATGTAGTTCCTCTACACTGAATACCGTGATGTTGAACTGACTGCTCTAGGTAGCCCTGCCTGAGCAAGGCCTTGGACCAGCCAACCCCCAGGGCTCCCTCCCAACCTCAAGCCTTCTGAAGGCCCTTCCCTCCTCATCAATCCCCACACTACACTGGGAAAATATGGCACAGTCTGACAATCCCTTGTGGTCNTGAATATGTTTTACCTTAAGTAGAGACTTCTGGCTATGTACAGCTTTGGAACTGATTTCCTCGTGGAAATTCATTAGGACCAAGAGCCAATGACACCTCTCAAAGCCCATTCTATATGGGAAAAGTAGATTTTTATTCTTTTTATCCCTATTTTTCCTCACCTCCCTACTAAAATAACTTTCACCAGAACTGGCAAAGGAAATACGCCTATGAGAGGATTAACATGAGTGGGTTGCTAATGTCTGATGAGCATCCATTCAGTGGAGAATCACTGCAAATAAAAAGCAGGCTAGCAATTGAGGGGTTTTTTTGTTTTACTTCCAGCCTGAATTTAGGGAGAGGGAATTAAGCAATAGTTCCCAAGGGGAAGGAGGAAAAAGTTTTAATCTTATGCTGAAGCTAGTCAGGATTATTTGGTTAAAGGTGTGAAAGCATAGGCTTGAAGGAAAAAGTTTCTCCTCAGCCATTAATCAGAGGCTGCAGAGTGGGGTCAGGGAGAGGGAGAGAATTCAGTCTGAAGGAGACCAAAGCAGCTAAAGAAACTTTCCCTAAGTTCAAAACAGTGAACAGTGACAGTTCTGAGTGACCAGGAAAAGGACTCAGGGAAATGTGGGAAGCTTTTGTGGTTTGACTACACCTACATAGGGTTTTTTGTTAAAAGAAGTAAAATTCAATGTTATTCTGGAAACTTTATAAAATGGACATGTTTGTTTCCTTCCAATGCTTTGCAGACCAAAAGACAGCCCAGGATGGTGCTGGAGTCACCATCCCTGGAGGGGTTTAAGAAACATTTAGATGTGATACTTAAGGCCGTGGGTTAGTGGCATGGGGGTGACAGGTATGGTTGGACTTGATCATCTTAGAGGTCTCTTCCAACCTTAAGGATTCTGTGATTCTGTGACATCTTGAGTGGGAAGGAGAGATTGAAGAGGGCGAGCCCAGGTGCTGGAGGCAGATGAGGAAGCCTGGGCTGTGGGATCACCTTTCCACCAAGGGATAACAGACTGGAATGAACATGTACTCAGAAAAACAAAGACACAATCACATAAATGAGAGCAAAAGAGTCTATGTTGGCACTTATTCATGGGACTCGTGAAAGTTGAAGAGCATATCAGTATGAGGAGAATAAATATTTCAATAAACTCTTCAAATTTGAACAGTAACTCTGCAGTGTGACTCATCTTTCCTTGATAATGGAATCTTGTCACTCGCAGCACTGCTCTTCAGCATTTCAGCCTCCCTGCTCAACTCTTGTTTTCTTTTTTTCACCTGGATTCTCTGTAAGTGGCTCTGAAGTTTTCAAAAGCATTTATCAATGAATCTGAACCTAATCCTACCCTGGCTTTGATTTAGGAGCCTGGAGCTTATTCATTGAGAGATTATTCATTTATTTATAAATACAATAGTTAACCTGAGCTTTGTAAAACAAGTGACTTAGGAACATTATCTAGACCTATACTTTTTCAACAGCTGGCATGTCACTCAGATTCTCATAGTTATTATTACTGCTAGTCACCTGAGAGTGAAACATGATGAAGTTCTTTGCTTCAGAGTGCTCTTTTTGTCATATTCATTCTGTTGGAAACCCCTGATAATAAAACCACAGTATTAGTTCAAGCAGAGAATGTTTCATCATGTTCATTAGCAAATTTTTTCCCCTGCTATAAACATTTTAATATGTTTTTCAGATCTTTCTTTATAAAATAATTTGTTGAAAACCTCTGATATGATCACAGACAAAAGGAAGTCTTTAGGAACAAGAATAGCAAGACCACCTGTAATCATCAGCTCAAGGTATCCCTGCATTGTCAGGGTTTGTAAACTAACTAGTACTGAAAAAGTGACAATGCAGGGCAAAGAGAAAGGGTGATCTTTTAATTTCCTCTTAAACTTACTTGGTATCACTTCAAAGATTTCTGGTTTGTTTTTTTTTATCCAAAGCCAGAGCTGATTTGCACTTCTCTTCCTTTCTGCAGCCAATCACAGGAACACTTAGAGCAGCCCATCCTGCAGGCTACTTCATGGCTAGCATCACCATTTCACAGGACACTACATAGTTTGCTCCTTCAGTCCATCCTTGTGGGAAAAACACAATCTGCAAAAGACTCATTTGCTGTTCTGCAAACAACTGGGCTTGATAGTTCATATCTCCAGTTGCTCAGATGACAAAGTCTTATTTGGCCCAACAGAGATGCAAGCTGTAATGAAGCATTGATTTCACATGACATCAGCCCTTCAGAAGCCTAACCCTGCTTACACTATTGATACACAAAGTCCCTTTTGAGACTGTAACCAGTCATGAGGAAGCTAGCAGCATTTGGCTGCTAAACCTCTTCTTTTCTGTCTCCCATTTCTGCTGTTCACCCCAAAGTATGACTAGAGCAGTAGTAAATTCACTACCTCTACATCTACTAGACGTGGAAAAAACCCAAACCCGAGAGTAAACGCGTGGCTAATGAAACTCTAAGCTGAGTTAAGTCTGCCTGAGCTCAGACAAAGCCCTTCCTTTGCCAGACTGCCATGAAATACCTTTCTGAAGAGTGAGTCTCTGCCGTGATTTCTGCACAGCCAGGGAATCTGCCCTGATCCTCTGCTGCTGCAGCCTTTGTTTCCAGCACTCCGCTTTCAATGGTTGCCATAGAAGCTCCCCATTATCATATGAAAAGCCTCATACAAAACCACCCCAAAAGCCTGTTGCTACAGCCATGAACACTTTTCAATGTTCACGTAAAAGGAAGGGGAAAAAAAACCCTCTGGGAGTGAAATAGTGGCTGGGGGAATCGTTGTCTTTAGCTCTCCTCCTGAAAGATGCCTTGGGTCTTGCTTCTCTTTTAACTACATAAACTCCTGACTGCATCTTCCTCCTGACTGCCATAACAATGATAGGCTATTTATCCACCAAAGTTGTTTTAATTGCTTCCTCAGTCAAAAGATAGCCATGGATTTTCCTGGTCCAATTTATTATGTGGATGTTTTAGCATGCATTTGACATTTTGCTGAAGATTTCCATGCCCAATTCCCAGAGTCTGGCTTCAAAATAAGACATGAAGCACTAATAAAAACTGAAGAAGCAGCACACACTCCTTGGTATATAAGTTTCTTGTTCTTACAGTACAGCTAATTTGGTGTAAATAGAGGACATGTTTGTTACTGGAGCTGAGACTCCCTGGAAAATATCATTGTTTCCGTAGAACCACTTTAACAAAGAAGCCCAGCCCCATTTCCACAGCATTATCCAATGCTGGAGAAATCATACTCCAGTTATTGGAGCTACAATGGTAACTAATTCCTTTAGTTTCCCCATTTACTTCAGGGAAAAAGAGGTAAAGAAAATGATATTTTGAATTTGAAGAGAAGTGGAGGAATGGGAGGCAGGAAGGAAGAACCTGGGGAAGAGTCTCTCACTGCTCCTCTGAGAGAGAAGTGCAACCTGGAGCCCTTGTCAAGTGTGTGCTCAGAAAAACATGGAGTACAGGAAAGGAAGAATTTGTTCATATCTAAACTCACTTGCTTCACAGAGACATGGTGGAAGAGCTCACAGGGTTGAAGCACTGCAATGACTGGCCTGAGGGACAGGCTGAGGGAGCTGGGATTGTTCAGCCTGGAGAAGAGAAGGCTTCAGGGCAACTACTAGTGACCTTCCAGTCCCTAAAGGAAACTTCCAAGCAGGCTGCAGAGGGCCTGTTTGCAAAGGCCTGGAGGGAAAGGACAAGGGCCAATGGTTTTAAATTGGAGAGGAGTAGATTTAAACTGGACATTAGGAAGAAGTTCCTCACCACAAGGGTGGTAGAACACTGGACCAGGCTGCCCAGGGAGGTGGTTGAGTTCCCATCCCTGGAGGCATTGCAGGTGAGGCTTGCCAGGGCTCTGGGCAAGCTGCTCTAGTTGGGGATGTCCCTGCCCACTGCAGGGGGGTTGGACTAGATGAGCTCCAGAGGTCCCTTCCAACCCAAACCAGTCTAGGATTCTAGGATTCTATGTCCTTAGGAAGGACAGGCAGGTGGAATCAGGAAGGGACAGGTCACTACACTGCAGAACAGCTTGCCTCGATGGGAATTGCTATTGAATGGCTGAGGGACAGAGGGTCACCTTCTGAGTTGAGATCAGCAGCAAGGTCACCAAGTGGATGACATGGTGGCCATCTGCTGTAGGCTGCTCAACAATGACAAAGACATTGGAAAAGACTTCTCTATATTGCTGGAGGAGGCCTTATGATTGCACATGTTAGCTCTCATGGAAGACAGTTGAAGTTAGCTCTGCTTTAAACAGAGTCTAGTCCAGATGGCCTTCTGAAATCCATTCAAACTTAACTTACACTAGGATTTCTTTTCTATGAAGTGGAAAAATAAAAACATCCTTTTAAATTCCTTCTGTGCTAAGAAGAATTTCAGAAGGTGACCCACTGGCAAACAAACATCATTAAACTGCAGTAATCTCTAAAGACCGGACCTCTAACCTTAGAACAGTTATAGAATCCTAGAATGGTTTGGGTTGGAAGGGACCTCTGGAGCTCATCTAGTCCAACCCCCCTGCAGTGGGCAACTCCAACTAGAGCAGGGTGCTCAGAGCCTTGGTGTGAGGAAGAATACACCAGGACAGTGTAAATGAGACCAAATTATTCAGAGCATGGCACATCTTCCCCTTTAGAAGACATGCCTAGCTCACTTGCAACTCCAACCATCAATACTACCACTTGGACTTGATGAGCTCATCAAGAGGTGTCCTCCAACCCTAATGACTCTGTGTACTTCAGTGATTTGGAGCTTGTGTCCTCCAACCCTAATGATTCTGTGTGCTTCAGTGATTCGGAGCTTGGTTTACATGCTCTATATGCATGACAGGGTTGGTACACCTACACTGGGCTGGAAGTTTTTTGATCTGAGCTTTAAGAACTATTGACAAAACTTGGTCTTTTTGGCCTCTTGTGCCACATGCAATAGATTTGCTGATGCTTAGTGGAACAGAATGTATCTACAGCAGGCTGCTTGTGCATTTGTTTAAAGAATCTGTTTGTGCATCCTTAGTCACTGGGGTTTAGGCACAGTCTGACAATCCCTTGTGGTCTCCTGTGGCCCCTGGTGCCATAACTGTGCCCACAGCAGAGGGAGCATTAAACTCATTGCCCACGGGAAAGTGTGGGGAGTGATACCCATGTTCCTAGAATCCTTGCATGGGTAGGATGAGCTCATTAGCCTTCTGGCAGTCATCCTAGGAGAAGGACAACTCTGATTCCAAACCTGGGCAGATGGAGCTCGTTTAGCCCTGGAAGGCCTTCCAGCTAAGAGGTTAAACCTGCGTCCTAAGGACTTGGCTGCCAGCGTCCAAGCTTGCTAGGCCCTGGCAGATGAACCTTAGGACTAAAGGGTGGGTCCAGCTCTGCACATGCTGTGTCTCACCTAAAAAAATCCATAGCACAGGCTCAAGGGTGCTATCTGCTAGCCTCTTTTTCTCAGCGTGCTTGGAAAAGGCGCCGATGAGGAGCATGGATGGAGCCCTCCCTGGAGCTTCGTTCACAAAGCCTAACCATACATAGTCACTGGGGTTTATGTATCACAGGGCACTCCCATGGCATCTGAACTAGATTTGGGTTGAACGAAGGCAGGACAAAAGGTGTTCTTCAGAATTCCCTGTCCTGCTTTCTAAACCATAATCTAAAATGCTCCACAGAGAAGAGCTAATCCAAAGCAACCCCCACTGAAGTCTTGCATGATACAGGCACCAGTGCTCAGCTTCCTGCTGATTGTGTGCACCTATCCTGATGGGGTGCACACCTCTTCATATGGACAGGAGCCTTAAAAAAAATGAATGTCTACTTCTTAATGACCAACCTAATGACCACAATGTTCTGTGCTTGAGTTTAGAAAGTCTAAAGCTGTTCTGATGGGAGAAAATGCCCGTGATGGTTAAATAATGTCACCAGAAAATGTTGACATCTTTCCCTGTGGGCACTTGAAAACAATTTTCATGCCTATGTTTTTTTATTTCTGCCACATATTACTATTTTATTTTTCCTGCAAATGTTTTTTGCTACTAGAAAGTACTGGACAGAACTATATCAAACTGATTGTTTGCTGACTGCTCAGTTAATACAGCTCCCTCTGATTTACAGAGGTCTAATACCTTCACCACTGCTCTGATTTGATCAGACTATCTGTTTTGCTACACACACAGAATGATTAGAAGTGAAAGCTAGCTATATCTTTGCTGATTTACATACAATGGTCACATCACAAGCTCTGAAAAGCTTTAAATACTATCACATCCTCTGTAAAATCAGAAGCATTCACCTGACCATAGAAAATTTCCTGTAGCACACAAGATAAAGTGTAAAGTCCATTAGACTGCTGGTTTACAGCTCTATGAATAATACAGTGCAGCTCTGGGAGAATGGGAATCCTCTTTCTAATAGGATGTCAAGACTCATTTTTTCACAGCTATTCAGTATTTAGCAGTACATTCAGTGGTGTTGCACCTGGAAAAGCAAGCACCCCACAGGGGGCTAGTCAGTGAGCAGAGATGCTCCAACTGCTAAATTCATTTGCATTTTCTCCATCAACTCCATCTGGACCTTAGGAAAAAAAAAATATTTGCTTTCTTTCTTTCTACTCCACAAAGCCTGCTTTGGTGCTTCCAGTCCTCTTCATTTTGGTTGCATTCTCTTTCCCCCAAGTTCATCCTTCTCTTACTCAGTATGCTGCATCAGGCAGGGTACCCTCACTGGTGTTGTACCTCTTCAGTTTTGGGCCCCTCACACCAAGAAAGACATTGAGATGTTGGAGTGTGTCCAGAGAAGGGCAACAATGCTGCTAAAGGGTCTAGAGCACAAGTGTGAGCAGCAGCTGAGGGCACTGGGGTTGGTTAGTCTGGAGAAGAGGAGGCTCAGGGGAGACCTTAGCTCTCTCTGCAACTACCCAAAAGGAGATTGGAGTGAGGTGGAAGTAGGTCTCTTCTCCTGGGTCACAAGTAATAGGCCAAGAGGAAAAGGCTTCATATTGCACCAGGGGAGGTTTAAATTGGATATTAGGAAGAATTTCTTCCCCCAGAGGGTTCTCAGGCACTGGCCCAGGCTGCCCAGGGAGGAGGTGGAATCACCACCCCTACAAGAGCTCAAAACACATGTAGATGTGGAGCTTGGGGCCATGGGTTAGTGGTGAGCATGGCAGTGTTGGGTGGCTGGCTGGACTGGAGGATCTCAGAGGGCTTTTCCAACCAGAATGATTCTGTGATTCTATTGTTACTGAAATTTAATCTGAAGGTTGCTGGAGTGTCTGCAGGCACCAAATCCTGCTCAAAGGAGATGTTCACTTCTGGCTTCTAAGTAAAAGCAGAATCACTCTTCTTGCCATCAGTAATTCAGGGGTGGGGAAGAGCAGAGATGCTGCACAGCATGTCACCATCTCCATCACTCACATCCTCTCAGGAGCAGCAGCAAAAGCAAACTCAGCACTTCAAGGCTCAGTGTTCCAGCCTCATTCCTTTTTCCACTGCTTTCTCTCCTTCTGGTAGGATCATCCAAGTCCTAGATGACACACACACACACAGACACACACACACAAAAGGAATCTTTAATTAATCTGAAATTTAAAAATACTTATTGTAAGTACTATTCAAACAAGAAGTGTTTCTCTTCATTCGGTGTGACAGCACAGCTTGGGATGGCAATAAAGTCTTGCCAAGGCTGAATCTCCTCCTATCATTGATGTGTATCACACAGTCCCAGAGGCAGAAGACATTCCTAGGCAGAGCCAG
This sequence comes from Bucco capensis, assembly GCA_013396975.1. Classification (NCBI taxonomy): domain Eukaryota; kingdom Metazoa; phylum Chordata; class Aves; order Piciformes; family Bucconidae; genus Bucco; species Bucco capensis. The sequence goes on from VWZO01015495.1 coordinate 21,717, forward strand.
CAGCTGCATAAAAGATTCATCCAAAGGAGAAGCAGCTGCACATCTTCATAAACACTGGGCACTAGTGGTGTTGTCCAGCTCTGGCTTCACTTTTCCCAACTGGAGATCTTCCTTCTGCTCTTCTTGAGACCTCTATTTCCATCCCTTCCCATCTCTTTCTTGCAAATCCTCTTCTTTAGCTTCCTTACTTCTGCTTGCTGTGTTCTCCTCATTTCCACCTCTTTCCATAGCTCTCTAGTGTTGCTACATCTTTATAATTAGCTAAATCATTGTCATTTTGTTTCTAGCTAACATTTCCTTATCTGTAACTATGTGTTTAGCAAAAAAAAACCAAACACAAGAAATGTCTATCCTTCACTAGCACATAACAGAGAAATGGAAAACTTCTTCTCTGTCCTTGCCCTTCCCTAGAGCTTGTGTGTGCTGTGGGAACAGGCAAAGCAGTGAGTTAAACCCAGTGAGGAGGAGGAGAGGGCTGTTTAGCTGAAGGCTTGTTCCAGACCAAAGGTGCTGTGTAGTGGGGCTGCACATTGCAGCCCTTGGCTAGGGGCTGAGAACAGGAAAAGCTGCAGCTGCACTTTAGGATTTGTCCTCTCAACAGACGCTCAGCAAAAATGGTTCTGTTCACTTTTCAGAGGAAGTCAAAAAAAGGACATTGTCTTTGATTTGTAGCAGTTTTGTTCACGTTTCTGCTATATCTCTGCAACTGAGATCACCTTAGTTTCCCACAGGGCTCGTTTAATGTTCCTTGACTTTGGAGGAGCTCTGTGCCATATTCCCAGGCACAGACTGTGTCTGAGACCTTCTCAGGTGAACGTTTCTCCACTCACCAGTACCTAAAGGGAACTTCCAAGCAGGCTGCAGAGGGCCTGTTTGCAAAGGCCTGCAGTGAAAGGACAAGGGGCAATGGTTTTAAATTGGAGAGGAGTAGATTTAAATTGGACATTAGGAAGAAGTTCCTCCCCACGAGGGTGGTGGAACACTGGCCCAGGTTGCCCAGGGAGGTGGTTGAGTTCCCATCCCTGGAGGCATTCCAGGTGAGGCTTGCCAGGGCTCTGGGCAAGCTGATGTAGTTGGGGATGTCCCTGCCCACTGCAGGGGGTTTGGACTAGATGAGCTCCAGAGGTCCCTTCCAACCCAAACCATTCTAGGATTCTAGGATTCTATGAATTGTGAAAGGCAATTCCTCCCCCTGCCTACTTACAACTTCCAACTCTTAGTCTCTAAAGTCTTCCCAGAGCAGTGATCCAACAGAGCACACAGCAGTGCTCATGGTGTACCTAAGAGCTCACAAAAGCACACACTGATCCTCAGACTGTGCTGACTAGTTCTTGTGCCCATGTCCTTGCTGGTGCTTCTCACTGAGGGGTTCAGGCAGCTCACTCTGGCTACCTGCTCCTTATCAGACCCAGTTTAAATCACTGGCCATCAGCTGTGTAAGCAACCTTCCCCTAGAAGGAGAGCACAGACACTTGAATGGGTGCTCAGCTCAAACAGCTATGTTCCTGGAGATAAGGAGAGTCCTTCTGAATGCCAAGGAATGTGCTTTTCAATTACATCAGAACCATTTCAGCACCTTACAGTATTTTCTTGAGAGTCTTACCTAGTAGCTCTTTCATACCTTGTTCCTCCAGCCAGCTGGGAGAGATATGGAACCTGAGCCTTATCCAACACCAGTGCTGCTTAGCAAAACATCAACCAACTTACAGTCTCTAGCAGCTACAAATAAATAAACCAACACAACCAGGAGCAGGACTTCCTGTCTATGGCAGCAATGAGCCTAACCCAAACCACCCATCCAGAGCAGCACTGTCACCAGCAAACTCAAGAATGTGGTGACTAGTGAATATTTGGGACTCTCTGTGTGGGCTGCAAAACAGATTCTCAAAACATCTGGCCAAATGCAATGCACCTCTGATCCTGTCAGCCTGGAAGCTTGACTGTGCCTTTCCCAGCACCCACAAAGGCAGGGAAAGTCAGAGCTGGGCCTTTGAGGTGCTGAGCAAAGTTCCTTTGTCTGGCCAACAAAAATGCTTTAAAAGCATCTCAGAAATATGTGAAAGATGGAGGGGAAAAGCCAATTTCTTTCATAACATTTGTCTCCTATTAACTTTCTTGATATTTTGTGTGGTTTTGCATCCACTTTACATCTGCATGCACAACTCCAGGCTTAACAAACATGAAAGGTTTCCTCAGCAGCCTTAAACAAAGGGACAAAGTCTTGAGAAATCATCAATATCTGAGTTTCTCAAACCTCACCACCATTATCCATAGTGGTTTAGGTTATGTCTTTCTGGTTTTTCCCAGTAAGAATCACAACTAGGGAAAGACTAAATTAATGTCTGGGGAAAAAAAGCTGCCTCTGAAGCGCCTCCTCCTGTTTCTAACACACACACTCATGTAAACACACACTGACAACAGCTATGGTGAAAGTGGTTTCATTCCTGAACATCCTGGTTGTGCTTATTCAGGCATCACCAGAACACCAGAAACACAGTGAAATATAGTTCTGGAAGTAAAAAGGGCAGGATATTGGGGAAAGGGGGTGGGGATGGAGGAGGGGATATCAAGAATGAGACATTTGGGGCAAGAGAAACAGCTGGCTAGTATGGGCAGGAAAAGAGAAGGAAGTGCCAAGCACTGGTGGGGATGAGCATGGCTGAGCTGTAGGGAGGTAATACCTGGCTGCCATCTCTCAGGGCTGTGGGCATGCGACAGCTCTTTCTGGTCAGCAATGCTGAGCACATTGGAGAGGGAGGGGAGAAACAACAACAAAATAATAACAAAACCACAAAAGCAGAGACTGAACTTAATCTTGGCATGCTGCAAGAGTGGCTTGTGTGCTTTCTCCAGCCCCTGGTAGAGCACACCAGGTTGCTATGGTAAAATGGGTCAGAGCAGCCAGCAAGGGAGCTTGTGCGACAGGAATCAGAGTGATGCTGCAGAGATGGGAGGCACAGGCTGGAGCACACACTAATCTACAGCTGAATCTAGGTCACTGGGGTGCTCTGGAGCTGCAGCTGTCCGTGTGGGACCACCATCTCCAGCAGGCCTCCCAAAGCCTGGGCTCCTGCTCAGCCCTTAGCAGTGTGCTGGGGGAGCTGTTGCTTTGCCACCTTCAGACTCAAGGTATAATTTTAGATGCTTCCTTCTGGCTGCATGTGCAGGCAGCATGTGTCTCTGTGTGCATTATGCATGCACATCTATTTTAAAGCAGCCCTGCTCAGTAGGCACATGGCCCATATTTTGGGAAGCCGTTACACAAATTAGCCATCACACTCCAAATGATCATTAGCACATCCTGATGGGAGCTGTGCATCCCACTCCAGGAAGGCTAGAAAGATCTGCAAGCAAACAGAAAAACTCTCTTCCCAGCATACCTAATGAATTCCCCAGCTCAAACAAATTCCCTCCCAAAAGCCTGGGAAAAAGGGGAAAAAAAGGCTTTGGAGAATATCAGGGATGTTGTCCCATGGTTCAAGGTCTCACACCTCCTCACAAATATATGCTGATACACACATCCATGCAGTAATCATTAGTATTACCATATAGATTTAAACTGGACATTAGGAAGAAGTTCCTCCCCACAAGGGTGGTAGAACACTGGCCCAGGTTGCCCAGGGAGGTGGTTGAGTTCCCATCCCTGGAGGCATTGCAGGTGAGGCTTGCCAGGGCTCTGGGCAAGCTGCTCTAGTTGGGGATGTCCCTGGCCACTGCAGGGGGGTTGGACTAGATGAGCTGCAGAGGTCCCTTCCAACCCAAACCAGTCTAGGATTCTATTAGTCCATGATCTTTTTAAAACAACAACAACCAAACAAAACCAAAACCAAACCAACCAACCCCCAGTAATCAGATAATATAACCCCAGGGAACAGGTCCAAATCCAGAGCAGAAGTAAACCAGTATACACCTCTCTGATGCTGGTGAAGCTACAAAAGAGACAAGCTCAGGGTTTAGTGTCACACACAGCCATGGTCCTCAGCCAAGGGAGAATGCACAGTGACCCAGGGCAGAGATGCACATGGCACAGAAGAGCAGCACCCTCCCGTGCTGAGGTGGGTAGCTCTTTGAGAACAAGGGCTGCTATCTCACTGGATCTGCCTGCCTTTTATTTTCTTATATTTAGAAATTCTATTAGGCAGAATTTGTAGGATTTGCCTAGGATTCCTGGCTGTGCAGCAGGGATTCTGTTCCCTGCACATGGATCCATCAGTCTTCTGTGCACACAGAGGGAGAGCCTGGAGCTCCCAGGGTACATCAGATTTCCTGTGCATGCAGTGATTGACTCCACAACAGTCACACTGTGGGGCTGGAGCTCTCCAGGATAGCACACATGGTGAAGAAGTCTCATCCCACACACATCAAACACCAAACAGGGCACTCTCTTTTCTCTTCTTCAATCTTTTATTCTGTCTTGTGTAAAAATCTAGCATAAACATCTAGTAACCCTAGGTAGACATCTTAATGATATGGCAAAATACTTAGCTTTTGGATGTAGATTTGGGACTGTATTGGACAGATGTGAAATTTTCCCTCTGACATTTCTTTTGGAGACAACTGCCCCAGACTAAACACATCCATGAATCCTGCTTGGCTTTTGTTTTTTCATTGTCACATCTCTCCTACTATGTTAAGACTTTTTGCCCATTTCCAGCAAATGTGAGGGCAGAGGAAGGACAAAGGACACTGATAACTCAGAGGCTCAGAACCAGTTGTCTCCCTACATAAATCAGGTATGACAATGAAGTTCCTGCCCTCCAAATCCCACATTTCAACATGAACAACCAACATTAGTGTGTTAGAAATAACAGGGTCAGCATCCAAAGACAGATGAGGCACTAGAGCTTACTCATAGAACCACAGAATCATTCTGGTTGGAAAAGCCCTCTGAGATCCTCCAGTCCAGCCAGCCAACACTGCCATGCTCACCACTGACCCATGATCCCAAGCAACACAGCTCCATGGTTTGTGAACTCTTCCAGGGATGGTGATTCCACCTCCTCCCTGGGCAGCCTGGGCCAGTGCCTGAGAACCCTCTGGGGGAAGAAACTCTTCCTAATAGCCAATCTGAACCTCCCCTCATGCAGCTTGAAGACATTTCTTCCTGTCCTATCACTTGTTACCCAGGAGAAAACACTGAGCCCCAGCTTACTACAATTTCCTTTCAGGTAGCTGTAGAGAGAAAAAATCTCCCCTGAGCCTCCTCTTCTCCAGACCAAACAACCCCAGTTCCCTCAGCTGTTCTTCATGACTTGTGCTCCAGACCCTTCACCAGCTTCATTGCCCTTCTCTTGGATATGCTCCAACAGCTCCACGTCCTTCTTGGAGTGAGTGGCCCAATATTCATTTATCTAAACAGCTAAAATCAAATATGCTTTTCTAGAGAAAAAAAATTAACTCTGTATAATTTTATTGGGAAAAGTTTGTTATACAGCTGCTGGCCAATGCCTTTTGAACTGCATCTGACAAGAAGCTTCTGATCAGAGGGAGTTACCTGACACATAAATAGTCTGCAATTGCTGGAAGTAAATGTGCACATCCTACACAAATCCATGTAGCGTATTCCTTCAAGAGGGAGCTAGCAGAAAGCATAAGGGAAAGAGGAAAGAAATCAGGAGAGGTTCAAGGACACCTTTCTCTCTTGACAGTCACAATCTCACTTCTCTTAGCATTAATACTGTATATATGAAAAAGGCCTTGACTTAGCCCATTTATCACATTTAGTTCACCTCTTCTCTAATTTTCCACAGCACCTTGTCTTAATCCTTCAGCATTCTTTTCCTTGATTATTCAATGACATCTGAATAGTTCTGATAACCCATCTGATACACCAAGGGATGGAAGTATTTGTCTATCAGGCATTGTCTCTGTAAAGCAAACAACTGCCACTTCATTCAAAGGGCACACTCCAGTTCATCAGTGGTGAAGCATTCTGCCTATGAGGTTTATGCCTCATGAGCACCAAGACAGACTCATTTAGAGATATCCCTAGAGATATAAAGATCTGCTCTTGTATTGATAAAATTCTTTTCATGCCACTGATATCCTAACAGGCAAGTTTACAGAGTTCTGGGGCTGGTTAGCCTGGAGAAGAGGGGATCTGCTCAATGGTTATCGATAGCTAAAGGGTGGGGGCAAGAGCATGGGGCCACACTCTGCTCAGGGGTGCCCAGGGCCAGGCCAAGGGGCAATGGGCACAGACTGCAACCCAGGAGGTTCCATGTGAGCAGGAGGAGAAACTTATTTCCTGTGAACATGCCAGAGCCCTGGCCCAGGCTGCCCAGAGAACTTGTGGAGTCTCCTCTGGAGAGATTCCAAACCCACCTGAAGGTTGCTGCTCTAGGTGACCCTGCTTAGCAGGGGGGTTGGACTAGATGATCTCTAGAGGTCCCTTCCAAACCTCATCATGGTGGGATTCTGGGATTTGGTGCAAATACCCTTGCAGGAAGAATGACAGGCACAGAGACCAGGCAGGCTTGGAGATTTCCTGGGCCAGAAAGGGAGCAAGAGGATTGTGTTTTTCATTTGATACCAGAATTACATAGTCCAGAACAGCATTTATCAGTTCTGATCATACATAATCTGAAGGCATTTAACCTGTAACAGCCACTCTATGAAAATCTGCAAAGAAAACAAAGGAAAACAAACAAACAAAATGTGGAAGAAAAAAGTTTATTTCCTAGCACTGACATCAGTAGAGTTTTGTTTTTGCAAATAGCTTTAGCCTTCCTGTTTCCAAAAAAAAAAAAGTTAGTCAATCAGAGAGCCAGGACACTACACAGCCATGTAGTGGAGAGGTGGCAGGCTGTGGGGAGGGACAAATGGCTTTAGAGGCAGAAAAGAAACACTCCATGGAGGTAAGACTGCCAGATAAATTCCCTGTTCAGAGCTTGCCTGCACATTCCATGGCTCAGGAGCCACGAGTTCCTGATAAGGAATCATGTTGCTAGCTCTGGACAAACAGACAGCTCCCAGAACAGAGCTCATTACCTCTGCCACATGTTGGAGGCTCTGAAGTAGCTGACACACTGGCTCTGCTGCTCCCTTCCCTGAGCACGGAGGAGAGAATGGCAGCTGCAGGAGAGCTGCAGGGAGGCTCTGGCATCAACAGTCCTGCTTTGGAACTGGGGATTTAGTCTCTTACCTTAGACACTGGAAAATGTTAACAAAGCAAGGAGCAAGGGAGGGAAGGCGGGAAGGAAGGAAGGAAAGGAAGGAAGGAAGGAAGGCATGGGCCCCTCACTTCAAGAAGGATGTTGAGGTGCTGGAGAGGGTCCAGAGGAGAGCAACGAGACTGGTGAAGGGGCTGGAGGGGAAGCCATATGAGGAAAGGCTGAGGGAACTGGGACTATTCAGCCTGAAGAAGAGGAGACTTAGGGGTGACCTTATTGCCCTCTACAACTACCTGAAGGGAAGTTGTAGTCAGGTAGGGGTTGGGCTCTTCTCCATGGCAGCTAGTGACAGGACAAGAGGCCATGGCTTGAAGCTGCAGCAGGGGAGGTTTAGACTGGACATTAGGAAGCACTTCCTCACGCAGAGGGTGATTGGGCTCTGGAATAGGCTGCCCAGGGAGGTGGTGGAGTCACTGTCCCTGGAGGTGTTTAAGAAAAGATTGGATGTGGCACTGAGTGGCATGG
>VWZO01015495.1:29514-39527 GCA_013396975.1 Bucco capensis
GGGTCATAGGCTGCGCTTGATGATCCTGGGGGTCTTTTCCAGTCTTGGTGATTCTGTGATTCTGTGAAGGAAGGAAGGAAGGAAGAAAGGAAAGAAGGAAGGAAGGAAGGAGGAAAAGATGTTCTAGCTAAATAAATAGGTACCTATACAAAGCTTTTGTTCAGGCTTTATTCAAAATACAGGTTGGACTTGCATGACTGTGTCCACTGATACCACTGTTATTGGTGCTCAGATGCTGATGCACAGTCACATCTTATATAATATTAAAAGATCATGATAGTCACAGCAATATCAAATGTGATCTTCTGAAATGGAAGAAAAGTAGGAACTCTGAGCATTTGTGATGTTCAGGGAAACTAGAGTTCACCTCTTGCTCATGTAGTAAATACAGCATTCCCGAATGAGATAACAAGGAAGGTAATTTGACTACTTTTTAATTAGCCCCTGTGTGAGGGATGCAAGTACATATGTCACCTGCTTGCCAGCCTCATGACTCTTCATCTGTACAATGTTCATTGCCTCAACAATGACTTTACAAATCTGATCAAAGAATTGCTGGCTGGTTCCCACTCACTCACTTCGCCTGGCTGGGGACTCTTCACTTGTTTACTGACGTCAGGGAATGCCTCAACAGAACCCTGCTTGCCTCACACCTCTTCAAATACCAATGGGGCTGTAAAAATCTCATGCACTCTCCTCTCCCTGGAATGTGTTAGGAAAAGACCAGGACCTTAGTCAACAGAGAGGATTATATCACTTCTGTTCAAAAACAAACTCCTTGGAGGAACTTTGGAGCTCTTCATAGCACAGGAACACCAAAGGCATAGCTAAGATTCAGCCATTGGGTAAATGTGTAAAATAAGGCTATGACAGCTGTTTTGACTTAGTAAATGAACAGAAGGTCTGAAGGAGGTAGATTTCTGCTATTTGAGGATGATCTCCCATCTCCCCAAGCCTCTTGCTTTGGATCCCTTCACAGTGGGCTAAAGCAGTAGCCTGTTGTTAAAGGGTTTGAGACAAAAAGAGAACTCACTAGAGCACATTGGCCCTGCTATGCAGAGCTTTAGTTTCAATTGTGCAAGTTGAACTAATGAGCAATTTAAATAGAAATACTTGAGGCAAAGCATAATGTCTGGCAAGGTAACTGGGGAGGAAGTATCTCATGTCATCCATGTGGAAGTCTCCAGCTGCAACAAAAGCTTCCTTAGCCACTCAGTGAGTGACTAAAGTTATAAACGTTTCTATCACAGTTAATTTACTTTCAACTGGAGTTTGGAAAGCTCCCCTAACTCTCTTCAGTGATGCTGCTAAATGTCACATTCTCAATTTTGGAAAGTTATTGTCAACACATTGTTATGAGTGGATATTAATTAATACTAAATTGTAAGGGCTTCCATCAAATTCAATGGATACCAAAGAAAAACTTCATTTTCTGTGTTACTACAATGAGTAAGAACAGAATAAAGAATGGTTTTCCACTCACAAAATAAAGTGTTGCCAAGAGCTACATTCAGCTAGCAGCCGTTTGTTTCAATAGGATACTGTCTCCTGTCATAGGATGAGGGAATATGAGATTTGCTAGTCTTACTGGCACATGTCAGGTAAATGTGGCCAAGACACACAGAGCTGTCTGCTAGCAATAGTCCTTTTTGTCAGAGCTGTGTTGCATGATGTCTAAGAAAAACTGAACATCTGAAGAGAACAATCCTGGGGACAAAGCTCTCTGTGAGGGAGCAAGGGAGTGGCAAGTGGTAGATTTTCCTGGAGGCATATTTTATTGATCTGAAGTTGGAGTCAATAAACTCACTGGAGACTTGAAAATGCTCCACCAAGTCACTGAAATAGAAATAAGATCAGCACTGTATATTTATTGATTCAACAGGCAGAAGTAATATCTGACTGTCGAAAGCCAACTGGGACTTGGACCACTCTTTGTAAGAGTAAACAAGAAGGAAAACAAGACTGGAAACGTGAAAGAAGCACACAGAAGAGACACAAATCAGTTGTAAAATAGCATATCAAACGTAGCCAAAATAAAGGCTGGGATAGCAGAGTAATAAGCTTGAAATGTTAAAAGATTGTGTTAAATCCACAGAGGATGCTAACAGAGAGAAGACTATTGGAGATGAGATAAGGAAAGACGACAAAGAGACCAGAAATGTCACTCACAATGGGATGCAATCAATATGGGAGGAAAAGGACCCAGAGTGAATATGCAGCAAGGATCAGTTGCCTTCTAAAAGACTTTTAAAACAAAAAGAAAGCATTTGCATGCCAGAGAGGAGATACAAGGTTTAATAATTGAAAAGGGTTTTTGAAAGACAAATATGTGGGAAAAAATGGAAAGAAAAAGCAAGAAAGGACAAAAATAAAGTTGTTTTTTTTAATTCTTAAATGAGGATTATGGAGTGATACAATGAGTTGGAAAATGGGAAAAATCCCAAACAAACGAAATCACAATCAGTCTTCAGAGAAAGGATTTGTCTGTGGAAGACTTAGACAATGAAAATAGGTGAAAGAGAGTTAAAATGGTCAAGAACAACAACATATCAAGAACTGTTAATGCTCCCCTTGAACATCCATGGAAAGAAAAGGAATGACCTAACCCAAAGAGCTGAGAAATCACAGGAGGAAAAGGAGCTCTGGAAAAGCTCCAAAGAGAAGAGGGTAGTCAAATATCAAATACTTGTGCAAAATCTGAGCTTTGATAAAGTACTTAATAAAGCTCATTAACACTATGTTAACAAATATCTAGGAAATGAGATTTAAGTCAATGTCAAATGCACAGGGTTAAATAAGACTGGAAGATCATCATGGATATCATCACAGAAATCTTAACTAATAGGTAATAAGTTTTATGAAGCAAGAAGTAAAGACATGAAAGAGTAGGAAAGTTTCTTATATCTTGCTAAGAAGTGTGTCTAGCATAAAACAGCTATGAAAGTTGCAGTTCCATGAGCACACTTAGAATCATTTGGGTTGGAAGGGACCTCTGGAGCTCATCTAGTCCAACCCCCCTGCAGTGGCCAGGGACATCCCCAACTAGAGCAGCTTGCCCAGAGCCCTGGCAAGCCTCACCTGCAATGCCTCCAGGGATGGGAACTCAACCACTTCCCTGGGCAACCTGGGCCAGTGTTCCACCACCCTCATGGGGAGGAACTTCTTTNCTTGATCTAGCCCAATAATTTACCACCACCACAGAGGCAGACACTTGTATTTGCCACCATTTCCCCTCTCTCCTTGGATCTGGGCTTCATCTGGTACTTCAATAAGTCAATTCAAATCAATAATGAAATACGTGTGAAAATGTGCTGGATGCTCTTCTGAAGAGTATTTCTCTGTTTGCTTTATTGGAACAGGACCAGCATCCTTTTATTTTCAGGTGAAGGAGACCCACAAGCTCATCAGTTTGTCACATTCCCTCTTGGATCCTCCATCAACTAGTCTTTTCCAAACAGTCTTGTTTTCCCTTCATTCACTTGGAACCTAATTCAATTACATCCAACAGTAAAACATTTAGACATTTTAAGATGCACACATTAGCTTAGTGCTGCTCCTCTCAGAGGAAGGGTTCCTGTCATTCTCCTCACAGGAATTCCTTTAATACCACAGGAATGCTGACTCTTTAAACTACAGCTTTATGTTGGTGCCTTTGATGCTATGTATACATCATATTTTTCATTCTCAGAGTATCCCACAAGGAGACTTTCAAGGATGTTGAGCCTCAGAGATGACTCTTGCCATGCTTGTGAAGTTAACCACATGCAAAGCAAAAGGCTATGCTTGTTCTGGAGAACTTTATCACTTCAGAAAAAGAACACACTGAGGCCAAACCAATGCTGAAGTTAATTTTATCAGATTGAATGGAGTTACCCCAGGACTGACTTCAGCTAACTGTGTGAAAGTACAAAGAAAACAGAAAACATCTTAGTTAAGTTGTATTCTCCACCATCTGAAGCTAAGTAATAAGAGAACTTAACAAAAAAACCCCAAACAACTCCTACTGCTTTGCTTAGCTGGAGATGATAGGTGCACCATAATCATATTTTTTTGTACAGAACAGAAGTAAATGCTTACAAAGAACTATCAAAAAATAATCACGTGTAAGTCTTCTAAAAATAGCCTAACTTCCAAAGCATAAATGATACATATCTTACTGAGAATTTTAAATGGTGTAAGGAAATGAGATTGATAATAAGGCTAGCAAAATAAAGATGAAACCTTGATTTGAGAGACAAATTAATATAGATATACTCTATGTCTGTGTCTAGCTACTCTAGATATTTGAATGAAACAGCTATCAGAGAAGGTCCTTTGAGTGAGGAATCACAGAATCACTAAGGTTGCAAGAGACCTCTAAGATCATCAAGTCCAGCCATCAGCCTATCACCCCCCATGCCATTAAACCATGGCCTTAAGTATCACATCTAGATGTTTCTTAAACCACTCCTATGATGGTGACTCCACCACCTCCCTGGGCAGCTTATTCCAAGAGTTACCAACACTTTCAGGGAAGAAATGTCTCCTTATATCTAATCTAAACCTCCCCCAGCTGCAATTTGAAGCCATTTCCTCTTATCCTCTCACTGTTAACCCTGGAGAAGAGACCTACTCCTATCTTGCTACAACCTCCTTTCAGGTAGTTGTAGAGAGAGCTAAGGTCTCCTCTGAGTCTCCTCTCCTCCAGAGCAAAGGACCCCAGTTCCCTCAGCTGCTCCTCCAGGGAGGATGCCCATGAGGCAGCAATGTGCCCTTGTGGCCAAGAGGCCAATGGCATCCTAGGATGCATTAAGAGGAGCGTGGCCAGCAGAGCCAGAGAGGTTCTTCTCCCCTCTCCTCTGCCCTGGGGAGGCCTCCCCTGGAATCCTGTGTCCAGTTGTGGGCCCCTCAGCTCCAGAAGGATAGGGAGCTGCTGGAGAGAGTCCAGCACAGGGCCAGCAAGATCCTGAAAGGAGTGGAGCATGTGCCCTAGGAGGACAGGCTGAGAGAGCTGGGTCTCTTCAGCCTGGACAAGAGGAGACTGAGAGGAGACCTCAGCAATGCTTAGAAATATGTGAAGGGTGAGTGTGAGGAGGAGAGAGCCAGGCTCTGCTCCATGGCATCCAATGGTAGGACAAGAGGGAATGGGAGCAAGTTGGACCACAGGAGGTTTAGTATTAAGCTGAGGAGGAACTTGTTTGCAGTTCAGGTGCCAGAGCACTGGCCCAGGCTGCCCAGGAGCCTGTGGAGTCTCCTTGTCTGGAGCCATTGCAGAGCTGCCTGGACACATTGCTGTGTGAGCTGGTCTAGGTGATCCTGCTCTGGCAGGGGGGTTGCACTAGATGATCTTTCTAGGGCCCTTCCAACCCCTGACATACTGTGACTGTGACAATAGAGCTTGAGATTCCAAATTCCCTCAGCCAAATACAGGAACTGGGTTAAAATAGTCTCTTTCTTTCATTCTGCCTTCAGGAGCAAACCAGAGTGTCTCCCTTCTCTGTCCTTCCTGGAATGAAGTAATAGAGCATCTCTTTATGATTACAAGGGAATGCCTATGCAGAAAGGTGATGCCAGCTTGAGTGTCTTCAGCACTGGGCCTTTGAGATGCACTGTGGTCTGCTTGTCCAGAAGTCTCCAGATGGTTGATCATGAAGGCCATGGAAGTCAGAAACAAACAGCAGTACTCAACTGAAGTATCCTGTCTTGCCATTTGAATTTATGCCAATACCAGTCTGCCACTGACCATCAAAAAGAGAAGGGAGCTTGCCTCAGTTTCCCATGTCCTTGTTGGGTGCTAGAGCTGCAATACTGCTGTATTAAGAACAGGAGGATAAATGCCCAAACATCACTTGAAGCTTGTGATCATTTCTGCCTTGTTAGAGAATGGTCTCTGTGAATGTCTGCCAGATCAAGGTCCACGGAAAAGCTCAGTAGGAGACCCTGGTCAGATGGAAGGAGGTGATTGGTATCACCAATCAGGCACCCTGGGAGAGAGGCAGTTCTCAGCTAGTGCAGCAAACCCACTGGCAGGACAAAAACTATAGAGGTAAATAAACTTGGAGGCATTCTCACTCACAAATGAATTCAACCTTAACTGTTCAATCCCATCTCCCTGTCAGTGAAGAACCTCAGTGGATATTTCACAGGAGAAAAAAAAATAAATGAAGATGAGGATGCTTGGAAGTGGTGTCTGTTATAGCCCTGACTTGGTCTAGATTGTCTTCACTCTAGTGAAACTCTGTATCAGCAAATTGACTTTGAGCAATCTAAATATGCCAAGTGAAATTATTAATCACTCAGCAATACTCCTTGAGATAGCAGAGGGTGAGGGTGAGCTATAAGCCCAGCCTCAGATTCCCAGGTAGATTTTCTGCTCTATCATAATGTCCTCTGAAGTTCAGGATAAGTCATTATATACATATATATATACACAATTTCAGTTCTAAAACCAGAAATGCTACTTCTATTTGAACGAGCTGTGCCAAATTAGTTGGATTCCTGAGCCTTTCTTACATGACTCTTTAGTGAAAGGCTGAACCCTGTAAGGGTGAAGGAAGGAAGGGAGGGAAGAAAATACTCAGCACTTTTCAGATAGCATGTGGGTGAAAGAAAAAACAGTGCAGGTAGGGGAAGAGCTGGCAGCCATGCAGATAAAGGTGACTGGGGCAGAAATGGCACAGGCAGAGAGAGCAGTAGCATCTCTGGCATGAAACTCAACCTGGGCATGGCAGGGGCTCTGCTGCCAGCCTCTGCCTCTGAAACTTCATCTCTCCTCTGCTGCATCTATCCTCATGCTGTGCACGGTCCCTGTGAGGAAAAGGGCAAAAAACCAAAAGGAAGGGGGAAAAAAACCACCCCAAATAAAAAAGGGCTCTTTTGTGACTTTCCTTTTTTCAGCTTGGTGGGAGATTGAGAGTGAGCTTTGTCACAGACTAGTGGCCTGTGACTGGTCCCGAGCGAGCTGTGCTCTCCAGGCAACAAAGCACAAAGGGAGAGAAAGAGTCCCTGCAATCCAGTGAGGCAAGGGATGGGATCTCTGCCTTGACTGTATTGTAAAAAAACCAAACCAACAAGGAAATATGCTTCTTAATCAGGGTGGCCATCTGTCTGTGGTCGGTGACAGCCCTATTTTAATGTTTCCGGTCAAAAGAAAAGGAATTCTGAGGTTAATTTGACCTCCCCAACCTGGAATCATCTACCTTACCTCTGACACTGCAAAGCCTTCCAGCATGCTCTGCTGAAACTATCTTCTACCCATCACACACTGAAGGGTTTGCTCAGGTGGAAACTTTGCTCCCAGTTCAGGAGAGGAAGTGCAAAATGCCATCAAGCCAAAGGAAAGTGGAAGGGGATTTGTGTGGGCAGAGAGCAGTGAGTCAGAGCACTACTGGGGGAGAGTTACTCGTCTGCCTAAGAACTCTTAGCTCAGCCACCCAAGAAAGCAAGTTTCATGCTGCTGTGTTTCAGCTTAAAGTATGTGGATGACAGTGGGTTACCCTGCCATCATTTTGAGAAGTTTGTGTGTGAACCTCCTGAAATTCCTTTAAGGAAAAAGATGGCTTAAAAAAACCTCACACACATCCCCCAAGAATCAGGACTGGAGGACTGCCCAACAGGAAGACAACATGAGAGCAAATCTTTGGCTGCAACTACTTTTGTGTATGTTCAACTGTCTGTGAAATAAAGGGAAAACCAGTATAAAAGGCAACCCAGAAGGCAGAGGGGGACTGGGCTGTGGGAATGTCCTGAAGGCACCACCTGAATGTGGCCTTACAGGACTGGGAGACTATGTGCCAAGAAGTGCCATGCTGTGCTGTCCTGCAGTTGGAGAAGCAGGAAAATGTGCTTTCACTAGGAATATAACTCCACCAGTGCAGACTAGTCTCACCATCAAATTTACTTTCTAAGAGAAATAACCTGAAGAACTGCAACATTTGTTTAACTGCTAGACTCAGAACAGGGTAACAAGAATTCTGCTATGATAAAGAATGCCCTGAGATATTTTAATTCTCTCTAGCATTTAGTATTCCTATTACATTTGATTCAAAATATGAAAGCATACAGCTGGAATTGCATCATTCAGGTTTGCGTCCTCAGTGCAAGAAGGACTTTGAGGTGCTGGAGTGTGTCCAGAGAAGGGCAAGGAAGCTGGTGAAGGGTCTGGAGGATAAGTCTCATGAGGAGCAGCTGAGGGCACTGGGGTTGGTTACTCTGGAGGAGACTCAGGGGAGACCTTCTAACTCTCTACAACTACCTGCAAGAGATGGTAGTGAGGTGGTGGTTTGTCTCTTCTCCCAGGTTACAAGTGATAGGACAAGAAGAAATGGATTCAAGTTGTACCAGAGGAGGTTCAGCTTGGATATTAGGAAGAATTTCTTCACTGAAGGAGTGTTTATCAGGTGTTGGCCCAGGCTGCCCATGAAAGTGATGGACTCACCATCCCTGGAGGTGTTCAAAAAACATATAGATGTGGAAATTTATGACATGGTTTAGTGACATGATGATGTTGTGTTGGCAGTTGGACTTGATGATCTTCAAGGTCTTTCCAACCTAAATGATTCTGTGATTCTCTGTTAAGATGTTACATTAGGCATGTGACATTGTAGCAGAAAATGATTTTGAGAGGAAAGGCTTGAGTGTGTTCACATTAAATCCATAAATGAAATTCACTTGACTTCAGGTTTGGCTCTAAATTCTAAACACTGAGGCTCCTTAAAGAAAATATGAACAGCTATGATTGGTGTATTTTATGCAAATGAAGTTAAACAAAAATGTCATTGGGCCTGGAGATTCTGTCCTGGCTTTTATCTGCAGCTCAAAGTACAATTAAGAAAGAGTAAGAATTCATAAAATTGCACTGAATGAAATGTTCTCTCTTAAATATTAATGGACAAAATCAACTATTGCTCACAAAATTCTGTTTCTCTCCAGATATAATTATTCTCTTCCAAATATCCAGCAATGACATGTGACAATCTACTCAGGCATCTCTGCAACTCCCAGGACTCTAATGCTCTAGGAAAATGGAAGTGGCTGTGAACTATCTTAACATGTTTCTTACATAACCTTGTCACTCTTCTGCTTGGAAATTCTGCAGTCACTAGCGTGTTATCAAGAGGCACAGCTCTGATAAGAGTATTTGCCTTTCATGCTATGCATAAACTTCAGAGCAATCAGATGATTTTGCTCATGGCAGATATTCTAAAGCCTATGCCAAGGGGTTATTATCCACAGCATTATAAGAACCAGGCTATAATCCATCATAGATCCCTAGTGGATCCTTCTAAATCTATTTATACAGTGAGACATGGCCACTGAAACTAGTCCTCATTTTGAATTCCTCCTAACTGGTTTTGGGGTTTTTTTGGTGTCTTGGTGGTATCAAAAGGTGCAGTTTTGCGATAAAACTATCAAAGAATGCAAACCCCAAAGTTGCATGAGATGCCACAACATACTAAAAAGCTTTTCAGGAAGATCAGTCTGTGTATGTTTGCTATCTGCTTTGCACTCTCACCTTCTCTATTCTAGAGGGTGCATTCTGTACTCTCTACTTCTGTAAGCCAGGCAAGAGTGTTTAGAGAACTCTTGAATATTTGCAATAAGCCAGATCTGCTAGGACTGAAATTCAACCAGGACAAGGCAGAAAAATATCATAGAATCATTCTGGTTGGAAAAGCCCTCTGATATCCTCCAGTCCAGCCAGCCAGCACTGCCATGCTCACCACTAACACATGGCCCCAAGCAACACAGCTATATGTTTTCTGAACTCTTCCAGGGATGGNAGAGAGGCAAGTCAGGAAGAAACTTCAGTCTCATGCTTCACAGCAAGCTCTCCTTGTGCTGTTGCCCTTAGACACAAAGAGAAGAGGCCCTCAAAGCCATCAGTAGTATCTTTAAGGGAAAGAAAAGCCAAGCAAGGAGCACTAAGAAAGACAATAGTGTCTTGCTGGTGTTGTTTGTGTACAGAAAAAATGTGAGCAGGAGTATGACCAAGGCCACATTAAGTAGACAGACAGCATGAGACACGTCCATAA
>VWZO01015499.1:0-27745 GCA_013396975.1 Bucco capensis
TGTGAATTCCACCAGTGCATGATCACTGCATTGTAAAGAGTGTTTTACTGAAATGAGATCATATAACTTTGCTCTCTAACTGTTCATTGCAATAAAAATGGAAAGATTCAGGTGAAATATTTTTGCTTGACAAATTCAAATTCATTATTTTAGAGAATAATGCTTATAAAAGCTTCAGCTTTAAAGAGCCAATATGTACAACAGCTTTTCATGGTATTTTTCCTATCTAATGAATTGCATTCCAGTGAGTATGCCAGTCAAATAAGATTCTTTACACATCTCTGAGATTTAAAACTCTCAGAAACTTTATAAACTTCGCAGTCAAATTACTAACATCATTTCACAATTCAGACAATCTCAAAAGATGTAATACTGGGACAGTATTATTCATTCAAAAAAAATGTAGTATTTTATCCATATGTATGAAATGTGAAATAAACATTGCAAACAATCATACATAAAATGTGCACAATGAAAATACATTTAGATGTACTTGAAAACATCAAAGTCTGTTTAACTCTATTTCCTTGCTGTGCAGTAAGATCTCTTGGAAATGGCATAAAAACTGCTGAAATTATTACCATAAATCCAGCAATTTTGTTCAGCAATACCCTGGTAGGCATTACATTCTAAATTCAGCACAGTTTGTCCTTAATTACACAAAGGAAAGTGTTCCTGCAATATCTAATGGCATGTAGAAGCAAAGGTACTTCCCATTACTCTTCTGCAAGAAAGGGGAGGAGGGAAAAAGGACAGAAAGATCATAGAATTATAGAATGTTAGGGGTTGGAAGGGACCTAGAAAGATCATCTATCTAGCCCAACCCCCCTGCCAGAGCAGGATCACCTAGATGAGGTCACACAGGAATGTGTCCAGGCGGCTCTTGAATGTCTCCAGAGAAGGAGATTCCACAATCCTCCAGGGCAGCCTGTTCCAGTGTTCTGTCACCCTCACAGTGGAAGTTTTTCCTTGTGTTTACACTAGACCTCCTATGCTCCAACTTGCGCCCACTGCCTCTTGCTCTAACACGAGGACACTGAGAAGAGCGTGGCTCCATCATCCTGACACTCAACATATTTGTAGACATTGATGAGGTCCCCTCTCAGTCTCCTTTTCTCCAGACAAGAGACCCAGCTCTCTCAGCCTGTGCTCATAGGGTAGATGTTCCACTCCCTTAATAATCCTGGTGGCCCTGTGCTGGATTCTCTCCAGCAGCTAAGATCAAAGATCTTCAATTGCGGTTTTAATTTCTCTATAGTCTCACCTTTGGAGAAAGTGAGACTACACCAGATTTTATTAAACTGATTGAAGTCTAATGCAAAGAAGCTATAGGTTGTCTTGCATAACCTAAAATAAATCCAGAATTGATGTATGATATTTGTCTTATCTATTTGGATGCATCAGTTACTGAACTGCTTGTTACCAACTGACAATGATTAAAACTGCACAGCATAGATTTTGCTCATGATACTCATACAACTCTCAGGATTTACATTCTGCCAGAAACTATGCCATAGCCTGAGCTAAACCAAGTGCTAAAAATAGAGTAATTAGATACAGACTAGACTCACATTGTTCTCTGATACAGGGATACTATAAGCCAAAGCAGCAGCAGCTGCTTATATACCACCTTGGAGAAATGATTTCTTAGCCAAACTCAAATCAATTTTAAGGTTAAATCTCATTTCAAATCAATTGTTAAGGTTCACCTACAGCACCTGCTTCAAAAGAAAAACGTCAGGCAGAATAATGCTTTGCTGAGAATAGTCAAGAAAACAGAATGAGCAGGATCATAGAAGAAACAGGAGGATCCAACTATCCAGCTTTTTTTTTTTTTTTCAGGAGAAAAAAAAAAACCAACAGTCAAAAAGATTAGAGTAAGATAGGGACGTATGTTTTCCAGTCTAGGAAACAAGTGACCTGGCACAGGTTTATGTATACTTTGTTTTTTAAAAATGGAGGGAAATCTAACAAAAAAAAAACCCATAAAAAACCAACACGAACAAAAAACCCCTAATATTCTAAAAAAGCACTTGATTCTTCCCACAAGACTGACTCGATTTTGGAAACGAATATGAAGCTGGAATTCAAAGCTAGTTCTTCAAACCATGGTTTAAAGTCTTAACATTTTAATTTATATCTTCTGCTAGTAGTTTCAAAAAATTATTGAGCATTTGCTCTTTTAAAAGTAGAGTATTTCATTATACAAGAACATAGAACAGCATTACACATTAGAAACAGATATCTAAGTTAAGTTACTCAAGATGTCTCAAAGACTTTCAGCTTTTTTCTACCTGGAACTTCTTCGACTTCAAAAAATATTTTAATTCTGTCTTCTAGTCATTCCCCATTAAAATATTTTATGCAAAAATCCAAAAAAAACCCAGCAAGTTTATCTTTAAATGTATGAATTCAAGATCATTTGATACTTATATGCATTTAAAATTGTAAAAAATCAAGAATCTTTCAGTTTAAGCACATCTTCAATTCCCTTAACTATAAATAGTTTAAGGATACAGTCTCCAGGGAAAAAGTGTTAAATCCTTCTCAGTTGTATTTCAGCAGCTCACGTAGCACAACTTCAGCTGCCAGGATGAGCAACCCTTGCAGTTACATACACTCCATTTTCCTTACTTTATTACTTCCTGGCCATTTTTGGCATACATAGGATTATAAAAGCACTTACACAAAGACTTGATGACATCCAATATTCCCTTTAGGTCTATTTTATACAAGTTATTCACTGTAGTGCTCACCTTAACACCTAGCCTGATCACTTCATTACGGTAACTTTGTTCCCTTGACAAACATTGATGTGGTCTTCCCCCACGTCCCCAGTCACTCCACCTGACCCATCCCATCCCTATGGTACAGATTACACTCAGGAAGCCAGTTGCTAAGCTTTATCCAACTGAAAATTACTCTGCGAAAAATAAAGTTTCTTGCTGGACAAGGGAACCAAATCCAGTCACAGCACAGCTATATAAATATCATTTGGGAGGCTGTAAGTCATGAACTTTTAAGAAGTTCTGAATAATGGGGAAGTTCCAGAAGACTAAAGAAAAACTGATGTCACATAAGCACTTTAAAATAGACAGGGTTAATTTACTAAAGACAAGTAAATCAAAACTGGACAAATAAGATTCCAGTTGAGCATAACAAGTTGATAATTATTATTACATAGGTAAAAAGAAAGATCAATAACCAGCAATAATAGCATCCTCTTTTCATGAGGTCACCATCCTGAGTGATAATGACTATGCTGAGGACACTAAGTTTCAACACAGCATTCAACTTGCTATCAGAAGGTACCTGGATTAAGAAACAGAGTGACACAAGCTCAGTCTGATACCTCATTTAAGCTTTCAAAATACAGAGCCAAGAAATATTCTGAGGCTGGTTGTGTCCACTGAACTACCACTAAGCTATTTACCATTATTATTGGTGACCTCAAGAATATCAGGAATTATGACTGATCTACTGTACAGCCAATTTGAGAACTGGAACATCAACCCACAAGTTGATGATGTATACATCTGGTTCCATTAAATATAAAGAGTTGTTTTAACATACCTAGACCCATTTGTTATAGATTTATCATTTCTCCAGACAAAAAAGCAGTGTTGTTCCACTCAGCAGTGACCCAGGTATCTGTCAAGTTGCCAAGGAGGACTCAGGAGAGGATCTCAGGCATAAGTCAAACTAAAAACATAGTCCTGTTTGTCCTATGACTCATTGCAGACCACTTATTAAAATCTGTGCTTCACATTACCCATTTTCAGAAGGGCACATTAAGCATATTCACCCCTCACCCTTATTTGACCTATTAAGTCAGAAATAAAATAAAAAAAAAAGACAACCCACACATGTGAGAGAGATTAACTTATAAAAAAAGATTTATGAGTCCTATTTGTGCTACTCATGTACAAAGACACAAGAGTAATAACAAGACAGGAAGAATAACACACTTCTGCAAAAAGACACTTTACAATGAAGATTAGGGGGCCACAGTCATCCATTTTTAATACCAGTAAACAATGCACTACTTCATAATTAAACCCTAAGAGTTGACAAGTACATCATGATTCTGTGATACCCAAGTCCCAATAGGCACAAGAAGATACTTAGAACACATACTTGTGAACTCCTCTCCGTTCACAGTATCACTTAAAACCAGCATGGCACCCATTCTTAGGGCATCTACTAGGTCACATCTCTACATTTATGTCAAAAGATTACACAAAATCCAGCCCCTTTGCTTTCCATAAAACTGTTTGAAACAAATATTTAATGATATGATTTTACAGACTGTTCTTATCCTCACCATTTTTGCTATTATATTGTAGTCGGGTTTGTTATTCACTGGTGTAAAGTACATGACAAAAGGTAGAGAAGCTTGTTTAAAATTTTTGGTCTGCAGATGCCTTGGAATGAATTCTTAACATAAAGCAGAGTCCTACACAAGCAAAAAGGGTTACTAACACGTATTGGTCCAAAATCAAACAAGGCAAGATACAGGTTTCCAACACTGTCTAAATATTTACAAGATGTTGTGTAAGCCAGAACAGTTTTGAAATATTTGCATATTCTAAAACGTTGAAACAAACCACATCACTTAAAGCCTTAGAGACATTTTATTTTGCTTCAGAGCTCATTACTATGCAGATTTACAATATTCATGCTAGCTCTATCCCTGTTTACTAATTAGGGCTGGGTGCCTTCTCAAATATTGACACATCCTGCCCGCTAAGATTCACAGGACTCTACCAATGCACTGCAGTTCACAGCGGTTCAAGCAGAATCACATTCCAAGCTCAACTCACACGCCAAGGAGCACACATCTAGGCAGATTCCAGACTAACATGGTTAGAAAAATTTTGACTGTTCCCTTCCCCCAGCAAGGTACCTTGCAGGATAGCGCAGAAAGGAATGACATTCAACTATGACTCTAGGCTGAAAAACCCTGGTATACAACAACCTTTTTACCATTGATTTCAGGTTATTCTTCCCAACCCCAGTAAGCCAACTAGCCAGGTAACATTGATTTTAAGTACACCATTCTATGCAACCACTTAGCTCTGTTTATCTCAGTACAGTTACATCACTGTTATTTCCTGCTTTCATCCCTTTTGTGACCTGAGAACAATTTATCATTACATTAAGTCAAGCCAAAAATCCATAACTAGGTTTAGTTGAAAGGAACAATGCCACTTCTTCAAGTTTTCTGGATTTAAGACAGAATTTTAATTCAATCCTATGTTACAAAAAAGTTGTTGATCTCACACATTAGTCTTCAACTCAAGCATTAGAGACTTCATTCCAGGTCTCGGGCAACAAGGAAGTCATTAAATCTTAGAATTTCCTTCAAAGAGCAGAGATCCCAAGAACCAACAAAACACTACCCCAAGGTATTAGTTTACATGCATGTTTAAACTATTAAAAATCCTCTTCGGTGTGCACCTACCATCCTCCTGGTTTATTGTTTGAGAAGACACAGCTTTTCCAGGACCTACTTCCCCATTGAGAAAACCATGCACCATCTCAGAAGCAGAAAGCTACCTTTCAGAGAATTTGTACTACTCCCACAGGTTCATACAAGCACAGAAAATTCTTGACTAGCAGCACTGCTAAGCAGTTTATCCTTCGCCACTCCTGTGACAAGCACATAAGTCTCCTCGTCCTGCATTTACAGGCTACCAATTCAAGTCACAGTAACCGTCAGGCTCATTTTAATCATCATCAGGGAACGACAGAACTGACATAAGGACATCTTTAAGCAAGTAGCCCATTCAGCTCTAAAGAAGGAAAAGGTACCCATATGCTGTAAAACAGACCATGAGAACAAAACTTCTCATGCCTAATAGTAAATCATCCAAACATGCCACCTGGTAAAAATACCAGGTTCCCAACACTTACTTTCAGACCAACATTTAAGTACCTCAATGTAACAAAAGCAAGCAGAGACCTACCTATTATGAAAATATATAATCTAGGCACTTTTTGAAAGTATTACTTACAAATAAATAGTCATAGACCAAAACATTGCCCAGAATATTGCTGCAGAGTCAGAAAGCTGTGTTACTATAACGGTATTTCAAAAACTAAAGGAATAAAAAAAGAAAAATTAGAAAAATACAATTAAAATATACACTACAAAGTAAAATGAAGTTTTTATTACAGAGGTGACTTGTGGAATATGGAAACTCAAATCTAGAACAGATAAAGAAAACTTAAAACTATCCAAAGATGCATAAAGCTAACACCAAGCCCAGTAACCATAACTGCCATCTAATTTGTCAGCTCAATATTAATTACTGCATCCACTTGCAGCACATCCTCCACAAAATGATAGAAAATATTCAGAAATAAAAAATAAAATTCCAAGACACTTTTGCCTTTCAACCATTAATAAACGATTTCATCTCTAACTACAGTTGTGCTATGTATCTTCCTTTTAACACTGATATTGTTGCTTGATGTGTGGTATGCAGTTTATCCCCCAGGGCAGTTTTTAATGTTTATTCTAGCATGGCACTGCACAACACAGACTCTGAGCCAAAGAAACCAACTTTAGAACTGTAAACTGTGCACCAAGGGGAGTTTCAAGCACTTGAGCAGCCATGCCAAGGTTAACTCTACAAATGATCAGGTAGCACCTGTACTCCTCTCCTGCTTACCATACCTAAGCTGTGATCAGAGACCTCTAAAATGATGCTGCACTATGCTAATTAGCCATGACCCATGTGCTAATACACACTACTGTTTAAGCTGATTCAGTCATAATTGGCAGAACATAACTCTCCTATCTTTGAAGGCGAATTACAAATTTGACAAAGTATAATTTCAGGCAGGTACAGGTATGAAAGAGCAAGCACATTAACCCTCAATGCTAATAACCCTAATAGTTAAAAACACAACTAAGACATTTTGCCTACCTGAAATACAACTGGCAAACTCTAAATTACCTCTCACCTTTAAGCAGAACTACAAGTCCTTCCACCCTACTCCCCACTCCCCCAAAAAATGAAACAATGTTTTTTTATTGGTCTCATCACAGAAAAACAAGAATGATCTTTTTGTTGCACTAAAACCACAATAAAAACTCAGCTGCTTATATAATGTAGTATCCATTATGAGTATTATAATAATGCACCATTAATGTTTTTACCTTTTCAAAGTATTGGAAAGGTTTTGTCTTTAGGAAGGGCAGCACAAGCTCTGGAATTAAAGCTGTATTAGCAGAAGTGAAAAAAAAAAATCCCTCCTTTAGCAAGTGAAAAGACTTACATCAACCTTTCAGGTGGTCTATTATAAGGTTGTGGAGTGCAACAGAAGAAAACAAGTGTCTAGTGTATCTGAAGGCTCATTTTTTACCCCAATCTGGGTGACATACAAATGACCAAACTTACTGAAATAGGTACAGAAACACGAGCAGTGGTGTACTTGTTTTAAATTACCCTAACTCAACTACAGCTTTAATCAAGGATGTCTCTCAAGAAAACTGCAAGATTACATTTGGTTTTGAAATACTCTGTTTTCAAGCGTTGAGTTTACAAGGGATAGCATATGTCACTCATACCTTTCTGCATTCCCTTGCTGCTAGGGCAAAAGGATGACAGCTGCTATGTCACTCTGGTCAGAGACAGCTAAGCAGCCGGAAAAGATGGATACAGCACGCCAAGCAGACACTGTAGATACTCTGCTTATCCTCTAACCAGGTAGCCTCAATGCACATAAAGAGACTTCTGTCTCTTACACAGACACTTAAGTTTGGGAGGCAAAGAGACTCTTTCCGCAAGCCAAAAAAGGAAAAGTTAAGGCAGAAGGCGGCAACAGCAACACTAAGAAGCCTGACTTAGCTGTACTCAGGAGGCTGCAAGTGGTTCAAAACCTCACTCTCCCCTGTAGAAACAACCCCTCCCACCAAGTCAGCATCGTTACCTGCCACCATCCGGGACGCCGGGATTTCAAAGCAGGGAGGGCAAACCCAATCGCTCAATTTCAGGTCTCCCTCCTTAACCTCTTCTCCTCCCCTCCCAAACCCAAAGCCGTCACCACCACCGAGTGGGTCACTAAACTTCCCCGAACACAGAACTCTTCCCTCCTACAGAAAGCGAGCCTCCCCACAGCCAATGTCGTCATCCCTCGCCAACAGCAGCCCTGCCCTTCCCCGCCAGGCGCCGTGCAAGGAGAGCTTCACCTTCCCCGCGCCCACAGAGAGGAAACTCCGACCCCAGCGCGGGACTCGCGGGCCTGCGCCCCTCTCAGCTCCCGCGCTCCCTCCCCTGACGCCGCCGTCGCGCCTCAGCACGGTCACTCCCGCCTGGCTCTCGGCTCACCGTAGGGGCACCGAGCCCCCGCCGGTCCCCAACAGGGCCTGCACTCACCCTACCACGCCCTGCCTGACCCCACAACGGGGCACGGGTACCGCCGGCCCAGGCTGAACTGAGGGCCCGCTCCCGTCGGTGGAGCCCCGCCGCCCGCCATTCCGCGCCCCTCCCTTGTACCAAAAAGGTCTGGAAGGGTATCTAAACCCCGGCCTCCACCTCAAGTCTCTCCCTGAAGGTGGGGCCCAAGACCACGGCACCGCCCTCACCTGAAGCGTCGGGAACTGCCCGTATCCTGCGCCCGCCAGCGCCGAAAAAGGAGGGGGCTGACGAGACAGCGAGAGAGCGCAGAGGAACGCAAGACTCCGCAGCGTTCCGCTCCTCTCTCCGCTGCACCAACTGCCGCCCCCTGCGCCTGCCCGCCCACACCGCCCCTCTGATTGGCTGATACCCAGCCCCCTCCCCATTGGACTAGGGCGAAGAGAAGGCTCCCGCCCCGCCGCCGCCCATTGGCTCTCCGCGCCTGCCAATTAACGCTGCTTCCTACTCGAGGGCTGGAAAGGGGCAGAGGTAGTTGCTGTGAGGGGAGGTCATGAGGTGGTGGTTCTCGCGCTCCCCTGAGGCGGGCTGAGGGCAGCTAGCACCCAGGCTGCCTCGTCGTGGTGTGCAGGCTGGGACTCCGCCTCGAGGGGCACTGCATGAGGGGGCTTCGGTGGCTACGTCCCCGGCCGCTACCCCGCGCCTGCCCGTCCCGACCAGCTTGGCGAGACGGCGGCCGCCGCGTACGGGTTGATAGGTATAGACGAGGTAGGGAACCGCTGACGGTAACGCCGCGGAACGTGGCAGGACGCGATGCGAATAAAATCATCGCGTTGATGTCCTGCTTCCACCGCGGGGAACCGTGGACGAGCAGAAGATTTTTGTTCCCAGAAGCGGAATTTGACCGAGCCGATAGGTCCCGAAAAGTGACATGGACTTTTGAAGGCCCGAAAGTGGTGTAGGCTGTAATTTCCCTTGAGATTCCTTGGCAGTCCCGCCGCGTCCGGCAGTGCCCTCCACCTGCACACTGCGGCACTGAGGGTGCTGCATTCGCAACACCTCTCCTCTGGCCCTGTCTATCAGCCGAGGCCACCTCTCCCTGGGGCTCCTCTGTCAGCAGCATTCGAGACGGGGGTGGCTCAAGGACAGAGCCACCTTTGAAAGAGCTCTGCTGCTGTGGTTACAACACGTGCACGGAGGTACGCGATACCTGAACAGTATATCCCAGGCAGAGCTGTTGTTCTAGCCCTCGCCTATCTTTCAGATGTGTTTGTTCTAGAGGATTATTTCAAGTTCCAAGTAGCAGACCTCACAGTAACCTTATTTTGTCCCTTCAGCCTTTGCCTTCTCCTCTGCCAGGTTCAGCATTTTCCTCCCCCATCTGCCCTTCTCATAGCTGATCTGTACCCAAAGGACAGCCTGGTTTGAGAGCTCTGCATCACTGGGTAGAGCTGCAAAACAGTCCTAAGAGTACTTTCCTCTTGGCCATGTTTCTTATGCAAGTCTGCATATGATCAGAGACAATCTTGTACTCTTTCACCAAGTGGGTGAGTCATTAACTTCAGGAGTTTTAAGTTCACTGGGAATTTAGATGAGCTCAGTAGGACTATGAGCCCATAGCACTGGGGTAAATTCTACCTTCTGAAGAAAAGTCCTTGCAAAATTGGTTTGAATTAATTGCAATTAACATTACTGCAAAATTTAGCAGGTTGGTAAGCTTTCCAAGATAACATTTCTCCCCTAACCTTTCTTTTCTCTCCTGTGTTTAAAGTTCATGTTTGAGAGAAGGAATCGTGAAATTTTGTTTCTTCTCTCACTTTTGACCACAGATGCACTTTAGTGTTCTACAGAGTCTCATTAAATATGAGATCAAGCTCTGCACAAACCAGCTCTCTTTACAGGAGATTACAAGTGATACATCTAATCATAAATACAGCTCTTTCTGCATGGACACGACTCAAGCTTCCGTTTTGCCCACAGCATTGTCAAAATTGGAAATCCTCCCTGCCAAAACACTTAAGACTTTCTTCAACCTCAACATCAAAACAGTCATTCATCTCTTTGTATGGTCAAATAATGCTCAAACTTGTTCAAAGATTGAAGAAAGAGAACAGGAACTCACTGTAAATCATAGTGCTCCCTGGTAGAACTAAGTTCATACTGTGATGAAAGGGAATTCCACTTCAGCAGAAGACAGAAGCTCAACCTGCAGCCTGTGGTGACACAAAAACAACCCCAACTATTCCACACAAAGTTGATTGAATACCATCTTGTGCCCCAAAAATCGCTTCACTGTACACAAACCCAGTGCCAATCACAAATATGCTACTGCCTGTGAAAAGCAAGGCTCACATTTTTAGATTAGGCCAGTAGGGAGGCTATATATATATAAAAATACACATTTACATGGTTTTTTTTACTATACAACATATTTTAAGTGTTATCTGTATATACATATATACACACACATGCAGATAAAGCAACTTTAGCCCTAATATCACAGTGCAAAGGCAGTGGCATTGTGGCAGTGGTTCTACCTTCCAAGGGAATGGAGAATCATCAGAAAGGACTAATTTACACAGTGTTTTTGTACTAACAACTAGACTCAGATTTTAATACAATTTGAGAAATAACAATTGTATTTTCCAACTTTCACTTAAACACCCTTGTAACTCTATTAATATCTTTATAAATGCTATGAAATTATAATTTTAAAGACAGAGGCAAAGGTGGGACTATCAATTGGAAAAAAAAAAGATCACCAAAAGACAATTTATATGAACATTTTAATTTAGCATTTGGAGGTTTCTCAAGGCACCACTTTAGGGAACAATATTTTCAAGCTGCTGAATTATTTTCTTCTGGTTGCTTTTTACATTTAGCTGAAAAATGCTTAGACACCTTTGGAAGCCAATAAGACAAAAAGAGCTATGAGAATGTTTAAAATAGATTTTTAATTGTAGAGTTTTTGATCCATTTCCAAGTGTAGCACTTGAAACAATTCAGAAGCAACACTGTGACAGTTGTCTACTTTTTGTATCAACAGTGTTGATCTTCCTGTGAATTACCTCTATATGCAAAAGCAGAATTCATCTGCACTGTGGTTAATCCACATGCTGGTGCAGTAATTTGACTTCACTACTTATAGTAACACAATTTAATGTATGTGTAAGTATATACAGGCCTGAGGCCACATGCACTGAATAAATACATAGATACATGTGAAAAACTGCTTGGGGAAACACACCTCAGTGGTTAATAAAGTACTATTTTTTTCAATATATAAAATTTAAGTTATATTTATGCATATTCAAACACAAAGTTTTTCCTGTAGTGAATTAAAACAGATTAGTGGTCTAATTATAGCTATCATCAGTCATGCAGCCTCCCAGCATGATGACACAATTATGATGCCATAAATAATTTACTGATTTAGTGAATCATACTTTAAGGCATTAATTATTTTTATTTTAGTATTTTGATATTTTTCCCTAAACATTAAAATTCTGTTCTCTGCATGTTTTCAGTTAAATTCAAAATGTGACATCCTGAGAAATGTTATCTCAATCTTTTTTCTTAGAAGAGAGACTAACAGTCTTTGCAGCCCCACTGGTGAGCATTTGATTTAGACTTAGAAACAGGACAGGAAGTTTCTCAAAAATAAAAAAACCCTCCTCTCTCATTTTAGCTAAGTATCCCACGGTTATTTTTACTTTAATACAATCTATTTTTAAATATGCTTCTTGTCTCTTCTGCTGTCCTCAGAAATTCCATGTCCTTTCAAGCACTAAGACTTCATGTGTAAAGAAATTTTGTCTCTTGGCCTAACTCAGTGCAAATTTGGTGTTTCTTGACTCTTGCAGTAATATTTCACCACTCTCTTCAGAATGTCTCTAACTATGGAAGCCCAGGTGTCATGTAAATTTATTTACCCTTTAAATCTATCTTTAACTCCTGAACCATATTTTGATTACAAATGTAATCCCATTAATGATAATATATGCCAACCAATGACACAGAATTTCAGAATATTAAATTCAATTCCACTCAAATCCATTTCACTGTTTCACTGCCCGACTCTGACTGGGAATGAAATTTTCACATATAAGACATGTTCCTGTCCTAAATATTATTTATTACCTCCCTGTTTTTCACATTAGTGATTTTAGTGTTTCATACTGTTCAAACATTTCTATTTCACAACAATTGTTCATGATTATCTCAGATGTGAATGATATGCTTTTAAACAAATGTCATCATAACAATTGAGAAAGTTCTGGCTATGGACTGCTCCAAGTATGCAGAGTTGATTTAAGATTGCCTAAGCTTTGATGACAACTTTAGAACAAGTGGGGAAAAAATACAGTCTAACACAACTTCCTATTATTCAGTAAAAACAACCACTTTTTCCAAGATACTCACTTCCTCTTAATAATCAAATTTTTAACAGAACTGTGGCTCAAGTTAGCTTTTCCCAGCTATACATATTCATCTTCTGCAGAGAATACAGGAATGATGTTTTGGTTTGTGTTTGTTAAGGAACCCCACAGGTTATCCTAACTAGCTATGGATACCAGTGTTATATTTTGATCCCTATGCACCAGATGGCATGGAGTCCTTCCCACTGACCTGAAGGCTTGAGTGAGCTGTTTTAATAAAGTAGGCATGAAATATAAGTTGCCTTTTGTGCTTTTTTTCCCCCACCAAAGTAGCCTGAACAGTAACTACTTCAGAAACAGCACTGGGTTATAATGGCAAAGTAAATCCCTTCCTTTACTACAGATAAATGAGCTCTGCCTGACATGTGCTGCTGCTGAAATGCAGGACTATATATCTTCTGTGAAATGTCTATTGTTTTGCTAAGTTTATAGCAGGAAGTGAATCAGGAGACAGGGACATTTTAGGCAGAAGTTCTATTGTAAAGTCAACAGCAACAAAACAGCTTTAGGGATAAGACTGTTTCTTTTATTCTAATTAAGATTCTAAAGCCATATAAAGAAGCTATTCTGTGGGAATCTCATTAATTCCTTCCATGTCAAAGAATTAATAAGGAGAAAGGTTAGTGGCCAGGAAGCAAGCCCCACTATTCAACTCTAGCAATAAGCTCCTTCTACACTGATGTCATTACAACAATTCCTGTAGCTGTTCACAGCTTGTCTATTTAATGCTTCATACAATGCTGTCCTTATGCCAGTGATCACTTGAGCATATGAAGAACAGCATTTTGGGACTCAGATGCACATTTATTTTAGCTCTGTCTGGCAAGTTATTACACTAGCTAAAGCCAGAACTTTTGAGAACTGTTATTTATGATTTATTTTGCTGCACTGAAAGTCAAAACAGTTTCTTTATCCTACAGTTACATTTAAAGAATGACTGGTCAGAGTTAGTTATACAGAACTAAGAGCTCATCTGCTTACAGTCACTCAAATTTAAGGCCACTTAAGTCCTCTCTGTCAGAGGTAAAATTGTCTTTAACCTTTTGGAGACTCAGGCTCTGGCAAAAAGAGCTACTTTATCTTTGAATAAGAGCCTCCACATGAAGTTTAACATAGTTAACCATACATGTTAGCCTCAGACCTTTAGTCAGTTCCCTTTCACTCATACCCCAAGGGGTGTACACATCTCTCTAATCACCTCAGTTGCAGCTGATAGCAGAGCATGCCCGAGGCTCTTATCAGTTTGTACACCACTGTCCTACTACAGCAAGAGGTTTAGTTAAGGACACAGCAGGGAAAAGTTTAGATTTTATCACTGGGTAGGCAATTCAAAGTTTTCATTTCCAGTTTTGCTTCCTCCCTACCAGATTTTCACCTTTACCTTGCAAGGCCATGCGTACACAAGTTTCTCACAGGGTGATAGCCAGGTACTACCCTCCTCCCCCAGATTTTTGTAGGATTCTTGCTTTTGTTTTGCTTCTGAGCCTGCAGACAAGCTGCTTCATACACAGAGCAAACTCTCCTTCCAGTTAACACAGAGCACAACCCTTTCCTTATTCCAATTCCTTAAGAGACCACTGTATTTTCTTACAGGTAAAAGAGATACTATGTAGCAATGGAGGGTCCTAATTTTGAGTTTCTCAAGAACATTTCACTTAGGTACATGAGGCCTCAAGTTCTTCATTGAAAAGGAAGGCTTCCTGCTTGCTTACAGGGTTTTTTTGTTACTGATAATCAGAAAGCCAATCTTACTCATCTAGGATTTCATCTTATTTCAGTTTTGTTCCTCAAAACTCCCTTTGCATACATAGGTTTTTCATGTATTAGAAGTGAGAATAGACTTAGTCCTTCAAACTTTAACCTCTGCAAAGAGTCTGTTGGAAAAGGAAATGAGGAGAAAGCAGTCTGATACATCTAATCACTAGTCCATTGTTTTTAAAAGAAAGTTGAATGAGATCAGGAAGAGAGGGTCAAGGAATCTGCAGGCTCTTTAACTGCTTGCTCTTTAAAGAACACTGCATTACTGAATTCATATTTGGGTCAGCAGGATAAATCACTAGGAATACACTAGTTGGAGATATAACTGTCTAAAATGCAACATCAACATTTGAAATCTAAATTCTAGTTCTGAGATTAAGTACTGCCTAGTCAATATTCCTATCAGAGCTTGCTTTTTTCTTCCCAATTAGCAATACTTTAACATTTTAATTTGCAGGTAATAATGCTAATTTACTAGATAGTTTAGATACTAGATAAAGAGATGCTTCATCCTCATGTAAAGTGTCTGAAATCTGCTTTCCCAATACTAGACTGGCCAGAAAGAAGGATTTGATTGTTCCACTCAAAAAATATTTTCTATATAAACTATTCCTCTGCAAGTACTAGATGTAAACTAAATCTACCTGCTACACACTGGCACAGAATTCCTTCCACTGATTTAACATGATGACAATTTTTCAGAAGTCAGGACTGGATGAGATGCATTGTTATACTGAGTAATAAAGAGTGCAAGCTCAAATGAGTTGACCCTTTTCAAGTCATTAGAAAACCTCCCAACAATTCAATAAGAATATTCAATATTATCAATCTTACAGTGCCATTCATTTTCTGTCTTGTCAATGTTGGTGTTCTGGAGGCCCCAATTTAATTCACTGCCTAACTGTAAAGACACCATTGCCAACACAGAGTACCACCTACAAACAAGTTTGTAAGAACAGGATTATTTAGATGCTACCATCAGTTTGGGCTTGTTGTGAAATTATAGCTAAAAAGTATCCCCTGGATTAAGTCTCCAAAGCCTTCTAACAGCAGTAAACCCACACCTGGTTTTGCTGTCACATTAAGCCTTCCCAAAAGAGAGACTGGAATTCACTGTAGCTCACTTCTTATATTATGACTTTTACATACTCAAAAAGTAACAGGGTGAAGCTGACTTTTCTTAACCAGAATCTGTATTTCTCAATCTATTTCCTCCTTACAATGCCTCAACAGTGTAAGCTGCATGAACAAGAAAGAAGACAAAGGAGTAATCAATCTATTGTAGCCATCTTTGCTAGTGCTACAGAAGGCAACAACAACATCCTTTGTACACATCTACTAAAGAAATTAATTACAATCAGTGGAAATGAAAGAGAGAAATCTCCACTTTCCTTCTATCCTTGTTGTGTTGCTTACTTGTCAGAAGTACAACCCTACTACAAAATACTATTTCCTACAGTCTCATAGATGCTAAGGCTGTCACCACTTCCTACTTTACCTCCAACAGGCAACTGAGGGTAAAGCCAGAACCACCTGTGCACCAAGTAATTACACCATGAAAACAACACTTAATAGCTGAACATACACCTTCTTGGAGTGGCTTACCTGTCAAGGTTCAAATACACAAGCAAGAAGCACATTTGGGAACCAAAAAAATACCCTCAATCCACACACAAAACCCCAACCTCAAAATCTATATGAGACCTGGAATTTAGATGAGATTTACTATCCTGTAGTAATCATCTTTTCTTAGCCTTATTTCAAGAGCCAACTAGAACATGCTTTTGTAGAGGCCAATTAGAAGATTCAAGTCTGATGACCAGAAATTCAGTAGGATTTGGGTCTTTATTTTAATGGAACACATAAGCTTAATCAAGATGAGGACTTTACTTGAAGTGACTCTTCAGTCTACATATTTCACTCTTGATTACAAGGATGAATCCCAGACCATGTGTAAGGATATTGGTCAGCCCAGCCCACACATGTCCTCCTTCCCCACCCCAAACTGCTCTTGCCACACTGTGTTCAGACTGAGAGTCATCACCACCAACTGTTCCAAAGGAAAGCAGCAGCCCTCCTCTAGAAGGAACTCCAAAAGCAGGAAAAGGACATTTTCTATGGTGTAGGCGGTCTGGTTTGTGTTCAAGAAACTCAAAACTTTTGGGAAAGGTTAAGTTTACCTTAAAAGGCAAAGCACAGAACCTTCTGTGGAAAGCAGAGGAAGTATCACTGCACTAGTGCATCCAGCTTAGAATATACTATGGTTACATGGCCATTTGAAACTCTCAGCCTCCTTAGAATCATAGAATGTTAGGGGATGGAAGGGACCTAGAAAGATCATCTAGTCCATCCCCTCTAGATGAGGTCACACAGGAATGTGTCCAGGCAGCTCTGCAATGGCTCCAGACAAGGAGACTCCACAGCCTCCTGGGCAGCCTGGGCCAGTGCTCCCTCATCCTCACCGTAAAAAAGTTTTTCCTCATGCTAATACTAAACCTCCTGTGANCTTCTTTTCACAACACTCCATCATCCAAAAAACAAAGGGAGGAGAGGGAAGGAGAATAAAGATGGCCAGAACTGAACACTGACATTTATAAATAACTGACCAATAACTGGTAGAAATGCAAGTAGAAGCCACAGCAAATCACAGACCCAACTAGTTTAATTGCTGTGCTGTTAGGAAGACTGAAATACCTATTTTTAACCTTTGCTCTACACATTTTTGGTAGCGAAATCATCACAATTTTTGTTTTCAGAGCTACCAGAAATAGCTTACTATGTGCAACAATATTTCTGTTATAGCGCACACAAAATCAAAAATCTACACATCTTGTACTTACATACATGCATAAACACACAAAGAGATTCTGGTGCAAATAAGGATTTGTCATTGGCTTCAATGACAAAGCAATGAGATTTATTACAGTATGGAGTAGTTCTGTCTGGTTTTCTTTTATCTTGAAGTACTAATTAATTGCTAGTGAAATAATGCATCAATATAGCATACGGAACACCCCCTCAGGCCATGACATTTCCAGATCCCTCTGGATGGCATCCCGCCCTTCTGGCCTATCAACCACACCACTCAGCTTCGTGTCATCTGCAAACTTGCTGTTTTCTACCTTTAAACAGTTAGCAGCTCAAAAGACTTAAAGAAAAAAATAAAAAGAAAACCAACAACCCTAAGCATATAAAGAGCTGCTTTTCAGTTACTTCATACTGGTTACAAATCATTAGCTGCATTAACTGATGATAGCCTCAAGTCCACCTACTGCTCTTTTTTCTAGTTGCCCTTCTTTTCCTAGCAAGAATCTGAGCCACCATTGTAACAATACTAACACCACTCCAGTCTTTTACAGAATCCACAGCTCGTTTACTAGAGAGAACTAGGGACAGAATACTAGGGAAAAAAACGATATGAAGAACAACAAGGGGTTTCTTTCAGAATGCACATTTTGAGTTGTCACCTTTATAAATAAAGTTCTTAATCATTATGAGAGAATATTGGTTTATACAAAGTATATAAATATAAAAAATAATTACATAATTACTCCACATATTTGTAATAATCAAGTGTCAGTGTATGTTCTTGATTTTGGAGTGTTTATTTCACTTCATTTCAAGGGCTGTATTATCCTCTTTCAATTTCTCCCACATGCAATGTAGCAAAATAGAGGAATCTGTTAAAAAAAAAAATTGTATTTTTGTTCATGATGCCTTCCTACCAAGAGTGCAGCTGGTTTTTCTGTTCTCATTTCCAGGTGGTTAGCACAGGCTTCCCTGAATCTCTTGCACGATTTCCTTTCCCTCCAGTGGACTGCCCAGGCCGATTGCGCAAGTCGCGGTCAGGCCCATCGCTCTGTGCCATCTCTTCATCATACCTGAAAGGGGAGAACCCATCAATGCCTTGGCCTGCTACTGAGTGCACAAGCAAGAGTGAGTGCTCTCTATTCCATCTGCCTTAATAGCTAGCACTGGAATTTAATACCAGCTGTTCAATACATGCATCGATATGCAGCTATTACCACATGTTATTACAGTACAGAACTATATTTCCAAGACTGAAATACCTTCAGCTACTTTTTGAAAGAAACAAATAGTCTGGCAGCTTTGGCTAAGCTCCTGATATTGTGACATTTTATGCTCATGGAATTTCCCAACACACTTCTGTATTTCTCCTCACTACATAGGTCTGTGGTGAAGCAGGAACGTTAGACTGCTGGCAGTTTAATGAAGTCTTAAGCTATTGCTTCAAAGAGAGGATTGTTAGCTGCAGTGCTAAAAAACTCCACAGTTGCATCAGAAAATGAGTAGGGAAGGAATATGGTGAACAAACAACAGTGTTCTGAAATTAAATGCGTTTGATGACATGCATTTTGTAACACTTAACCACAGTGCCAAGTAGTTCTTTAAGTATCTGAGCCCAGTCTGACCTCAGACAACCTCAGTATCTACTTACCACTCAGCTGCTATGCAAATTCCAAGCAGAAATTGGCTACAGATAATTATAACTATCAAAAGGTAACTAGAATATTTTATAGAACAGTCATAATATATACTCAGTCACACTATAGTATAGATATTTGCAGCTACTGTGCACATAACATTCATTAAAACTTAAGTCATAATTCATCCAACACATATTTAACTGCCTTTACTAGTACACAGAAAGAGTATTTAAGATCAGTATGAACTTGTGGGCTAACTCTGTATATAACCATTTTCCTGACATACTGAACAACTAGTGCCTAGAGAACCCACCTGAACACCATCTCAAAAAGCATGAGAAATTGTATCAATATGGTATTTAAATAAGTGTTCTTCTGAATAAGACCAATCAATCCTAGACCAATCCTTCAGACACTTCAATATAAGGATCTCTGTCCCCTTCATTTCTCTCTAACACAGATTGGGGAATTAAAAAAAAAATCTGACAACTCATTACTAAATCCAGGAATTACAGGAGTCAAGTGGCATCATTCCTATAAACTGAGAGAAAATTTGTATCAAATAGCTGTCTCTAACTTACTTAACTATCCATCTAACTAACTACCATCTATATATTACACTCAATACAATGAAGGTTCTACATGTATAGAAGACAAACATTGTCTTTGCCTCTGTCCTTCAAATCTAGCTTGTGGAAGATGAGAGGGTGCAGGCTGCAGCTTATCATAGAACATTCCCTCTGCAGATGAGGCAAGGCAACCTTGCTCCAGCACACCCCCACCTCCAACACTGCTACTGCACCTCTCAAAACCCAAACTGGTACTTTGTTGCCCATTTTTCACCTCAGTCAGGATGAAGTTCACATTACACATCAAAAAAAGCGAGTTGTCTCAAACCCATCTGCATTTATATAGAACACTGATAAAACTCACAAGACTTCATAATTGCCAAGAACTTCTTTTGGTGGAGATTTATTCCATTTACAGTCTGGAATCTCCCCATTAGGCACAGCAATGTTAAGTGTGTCATTAATGAGGTTATACTTCAAGATGCGATCGTTAGCAGTACTGGAAGTAAGAGAAGGAGAAGCATTAACCTGCAAAAGAGAAACAAAAAATCAGCATCAATTTTCTGAGTGGTATCTAGTTCTCCAAACAGCATGTGTGATGACTGTATGTGCTATTTGGGAACTGAAGCCCCACTGTCTCAAAGCATATCTTTCAGTTCCCCAGACACTGGCAGGAATCCCCCCCTAGGCATTTTTCTTGTTACTCAAAAAAGAAAAGCACTACACCACTGCAGTGTCAGCCTGAAGGGTTTTGTTGAGACTAGACTCAGACAAGACATAGATTTTTGTTTCATTTTCTAAGCTTACATGGATACAAACCCCATAAATTTCAATGCTTACAGTTTTCCTGGTTCACTCCAACAGCTGGTAAACAGCTTTTATTGATGTTCCTAATCTGAGTTGTCCCCTGTTCTCTGAGCTCTCTCCTGTGAGCTGGAGAAATGCATGCATCCTCTCTACTCAAAGCACTGCACTGCATCTTGTTTTAATTAAAACTGGGTTTCATTGAACATGTGTCACACTCCCCATTTATGATGGAGAAGTGGTATCAGAAGAAGAAACAGTTTTGGGGTTGTTTTTTATAAAGTCCATTAACCTTTTATGTTTTACTTTCAATTAGACTGAAAAGGAAGATGGCTGGATAAAATTTATGTTAAACACACAGATCCAGAGCTAATACACTGAATAGAAATGTATGTAGAAAGAAAAAGAAAAAAGGCTTCCAAATATCACAATTATCTTATTTTTGTGTCCCTTTTGTTTCCTCTCAACCTGAAACACTAAGGCCACAACAGCATTTGAAACTTGTTTGATGTTTTGCTGCATGGAGCCAAGCCAATTTTCCATCTCCTGATGCAGTATCTGCTAGGGCTGCTACCATTCACACTGCCCCTCAAGTCCAACTGTATGGGTGCACTGGATTTAAAAGAAAAGAAAACAGAAAGCCACAAACAAACAGAAACACCAAACAAACCCGAAAGAAAAGCACATGCTAGCTTGGTCATCACATGGCCCACTTTGTTTTCCAACGTTTTTCTTAATCCACTTACCTGAGGAACAAAAGTTACTGTTTCAGAAGTGGACAGACTGTATTGAAATCTACTTAGTTTTATTCTGTGAAATGAGAAGGAAGTATTTCTCCTGTATTTTATGTAACTTTACCTCAATTAGCCATGGTTTAAGCTTGTCATCAATGATAATGTCATATCCATAACACTCAAAGCAGTGTTTATCATTATTCATTACAGGCTGAAAAAAAACCAAACCCAACAATATGTATTAAAATCAACAATTCAGTAAGTAACTTAATTACACACTTTGTTTGCTAGAAAACACCAAGGGGATTACATTATGAATCTTCTACAACACTTTTTGGTGTTGCAACTCCAATATAAGGTTGCTAACTAGCAAGTTCAGGATTGCCTCTTTTTTTCCAAGCTGTAAGTAAATATTTCACTAATAATGATTGCATTAATGCTAAGTACTAGTTACATTAATTTTCCATTTTCCGACGTGAAAATAGAAGAGTTTTCATGTTTTACAAAAGTAGCAACAATATTTAAAGCCTGCATGGATCAGGAAAAATCAGGAAGTTCCAAAGTTTACATGACACAGCTTCACATAATCATGAAGTCCATAAAACTTCACAAAAAGGAGACCTATTCCGAGATATTCCTTTCATTATGCTGCTGTAACTATACAGAAATTTGAGGTCAAACAATTACCAGATACATTAAAAAAATATAATTAGCTCAAGTCAACCATGCTACCAAAAGCCAAGTGAGGCAAGTGACCAAATTGTTCTTAGATGTACAACCTCTAGAGAATCAGTAGTTTTCCAGCATCTGCTAAACATTTGCATTATTCATGATATGACTTTTCTTCTCTGCAAATCACATCTTTTACAGAAACCTTCCTAACAGGTTAGTGAGATATTTTCCTCTAGACTAATAACAAAAGCTTTTCAGTTTTTCAGGGAATAGAAGGGGGAAGGAGGAACAAGCATCTCTCATAACATTTTCCACTGTCAGAAAGACAGAGGACCAAAACATTACATACTCAGTAATTCTCAACACTTTCTCCTCTTCTCTTTTAAGATTCTACTAACATTTGGATTAAATCCTTTTTCTTCCTACATCTGGTTTAAAATATGATGGCACAGCAGAGGCTGAGTTGAGTCATGCTTCATGACCTTGTCTCTCTTTTGCATGCTGATTCTGGTGTTCATCTGCTCCTCCAGGGAGGTGATTCAGCTTATTACACTGGCAGAATACTAACCCATCAATAAAGCAGGAGAGGAACTGTCACTTGGATGAGTGAGCTGATTCAGCTCACAATGGTGCCAGGTCCAACCCAAAAGAGATGACAAGACCATGCACTTAGGAACAAGACAGTCCTCAGCACCAGTGAGCCATTTAGTTACCCTGGCTGAGACAACAACAGTGACACCTGCTCTCTAATATAACCACAGAGTACTACCCAACCACTAGAAAATCACTCAAACAGAGGATAGGTTCCTACTTTTCTTTTTTCTTCTAATAGAAGTTCATGATAACAATGTGGCTTGTGTATAAAAGAGGTGGAAAGTAAGTTATATAACTGCTGAGCTACCAGCCTTACATTCTCTCTGGTAAATTGTCCTCCAGAGTTATTTTTTCTTTGGCACATTTGTTATTGCTGAAATGACATCACAAGCCTTGGCAGAGCTCCATGCTATTCACAAGGGCAGTATCAAATCATCTTAAAAGAGTTCACAGAGCCCTTAAGAGAAGAGAGTCATTCACTTCTCCAATATGCACAGCTAGCTCACCCAAGAGCTAGGTTCACTTAGCTCAGAGGAATCAAGAGAGAACAGAATTGCAGAAATCAGCATCTCTCCGCAGGAATCACATTTTTAGGGGTTTTGATGGCAAACTCCCTGTCCTGGTTCTAAGAAGCCTGGAGCTGCACTGGCAGCATTCCAGGAGCAGCACTCACCGCAACAGCTTTCAGTGACTGCACTATTATCCAGTGAATTTCATCAAACAATTTGTTTGTGACTTCCTTTCCACGGGTGCTCTCTAGATACAGGCGTAAGTTACTCACTGTCCACTTGCCTCCATGGATATGATTGTAATCATCCTGAAGAGTGAAGGAGTTAAGTCAGTCTGAGACGCTCAAGTTGTTCAGCAGTTTTGATTCATTCACACAAAAAGCTCACTTACACACAGGTACAAGTATTGCTCTAAAAACAAACTCAGAAAATTGTTCTTACTCTATTTCACAGCTTTATGAAGACTCCAGCTTTACTTTGAACTGCCCTCTATATAAAGACCTTTTTATTAGAGCTGTATATGTTTAAATCACACACTGCAAATCAAGTAACAGATCTTTCTTAAAGAAGCAAAACAACTGGTTCTTTGACAGTTTTATAGTAAAATATAATTTATGATTTAGAAATAAAAATTATAAAATGTGAAAGGAAACAATTCAACTTTTTCCTCCTCTGGAAATAAAGGAAAAGTAATGAAGTGAGTAACAGCTAAATTTCACTGAATACAGCTGTTTTAAAATGCAGCACTTGAAGCTGCTTGTCTGTTTGTTCATTTAAAATGCAACTTGTCTGTTTGCTGAAAGGCAAGCACAGAATCTTCTTAATGGTGCCACTGACAACACTTACATTCAAAAGACAGTGAAATGACACCTCAATTACTTTTAAAGGTAGATTTTTTTCCAAGCAATTCAGTATTTTGATATAGAAAAACCACTAAGTACTACAGAAACAGAGCAGGGAACAAAGGAGGTTATCTTATATTTGTCTTTTCAGAGGCTATCAAGGCTCTGTGCTATATTATCTTTAAATGGAAAGACATGAGCAAACTGAAGCCTTTGAATAACTCTCAAGACAAATGCTTTGTCCCTTTATAAAGGTTATCCTCAGAGCATTCCTAAGAATTAATGACTGTATGCCTGCTAAATTATAAAACATAGAACACACAGATGAGAAAAAAGTTCTCAGAGGAATTAAATCTGTTGTCCTCTAGCTATTTTTAGGCTTCTTCTACAGCTCCCCCCCTTAGTAAATCTGGAAAATTGGACTGTCCAAATAAAGATCTGAAACATGGTTCTCAGGACTGGAAAAAAATGGAAAAAATGCCTTGAGACCAGATTCCAGCAAGGGAACAGAGATCAAAGTTTCAGCTCTTTGCACTTCAGAACAAGTACTCAAATCAACACAGATTGCAACTGGGTAAAGCTTTATGCAATCACAGCTGTTTAATTGAAAATATTAAAGCAGAATATTGCACTAACTGAAAATAATGAAGTAGAAGAATGACTGTTGTTTTGCTTTTATTGCCCATGCAGTGAGTAATGACTTAAAACTGTTATTTTCCAACACAAACATTATGATGGGTACACTGCCTTAATCCTCCTTCTTTCATTCTACCCTTTCCCTCTCCCTGATGTTGACTTGTACATGTTCCAAATTAGGGATGTTTTCCCATGAGCTTGTTGGGTACAAACACTGAAACTCTATGGAATAAGAGCTAGAACTTCAAGAGTTTTTTTCAGACCTCATTAGAATTTTGACAGATTACTTGACAGTTCAAATTGGGTTCTTCTAAAAGTGTACAGATGAAGTCAAAGTTACAGAGACATTTAAAACTGAAGGACAGGTAGGATGGGTAGAATGGATTTACATTAAACTTCTCTCACTTCTTTCTGCAAAACTCAACAGATAATAGTGTTTCAGAATTTACAAAAAGTTTTTTCAAACAGTAGTGACTCCTCATTTTTAAGCTGCTATTTCTACACCCATTTCTGTTGTCCTTTCTTCTCTCCAAGCAACCTCACCACTACTTGCACTTCTGCTTTTACTTGGGAGAAATCTTGAAGGCCATTCTTCAACTAGCAGAGAAGATGAAAGAGTGCATAATAAAGGGACAGGCAACAGATCAAGGGCCTCACCTCCTCACTGCTGCTGGCAACAGCACCAGGAGCTATGCTCTAAGTTATATGGGATCTGCTTTCACCACAACTAACTCTCAGTGAGCCCCATCCAATCATGTGTTTGAAGCACTTCACAAACCAGCACCTGAGCAAGAAAACATTTGCAGTACTGAAAAATGCCACATTTTGACCCTCATTCTGGTTTATAACTACCATCATAAATGACATTTATATTCATATTGTCATTATAGGAACATCCAGATGAAAACAGTTCTGCTGTGCTGCACATCTTACAGAACAATCATAAACAAGGCACAATTAGCAAGGTGGCAATTTAAGATATATGCTATGTATTTTGTAAGTGTATGCACATTCAAATATGAATATAACTGAGTGCATGCACATACATGTTTATTTTCCATGCTCTTAAAATAAATCCTATAAATTAGGAAGTGAGACAATAGAGTTTTAATCAGTGTAACAGAGGCATGGTTTATAAATGACAGACATCTGCTGAGATGCAGAAGGGACAGTCATCATCATCAAGTGAATTCCCCCAAGAAACAAGGCTTGGGCCGTGAGTGTATGCCCAGCTGTTCATGTCACCCCTGCCCTGCTAGCCTTTCCTCCCACTGGGGAATTTCAGCCTCTTTTGACACAGGGAAGTGCTGTCAAAGCTATCAGGTTTCCCCACGTTTTAGGAATGACAATGGCAAATTACAGAATAGAACTGTTGGGCAGGCAGAACTTCATCTTTATCCATCCAAGAGGAAGCCAGCAGCTGGCCAGGCAGCAAACGTTTATCTCCAAGCTCACAAGTGCACATTCCCTTTCTTACCCAGAGAAGAAAGGTGGGGGCAGAGGGGGAAGCATAGGAAGAAGCTGGAAAGTACCCTGATGAATAAGCATTTGAAATAGAAAAGCTGAATTAACTGCATGAAAGAGGGAGAAGGAAGGGGAGATCAGGAAGGAGATATTCAAGTGTTATTATAAAACAAGCATCATGGGGAACTAGGCTTCATTAATTCTACCGCTCACAGAGTCAATTGCTAAGTGAGTGTATTAGCATTTAAATGACAGGAGACTTGAAGAAAACCCCTTTTCAACTAGTAGCTTTAAACTACTGCAAGCCAATACTGAAGACAGCACTGTCTATTACAGAGCTGCAGCTCATTATCTTGAATACTTCTGATCTGCATCAGATCTGCAGTCTTCAAAAATCTATTTAGTTTTAAGTTCAAGTGGAAGTATTTTAATTGCCAGATGATGAAGTCTATGACAAATAAAACCTTCTTATTCCAAGTTTTGGGGGCAATTTAAGAAAAATCAGTCCTGCTACAAAAGAGCACCTAAGAACTCAGTAGACTTACCCCATGTTTCTGAATGGCAACGTTTGTCAGATGTACAAACATGTTGTCTAGTTCACTGGTACTTGGGGTGTATTTTACTGTGCAAAACCGGCAGAATCCAAGCTTATACCTTCAATGCAAAAAAGTCATTAAAATGTGTTAAACCCCAACAAGAAATAAGGAAAGGGGCACCCTAGGATAACTTCTTCATGCAAC
This sequence comes from Bucco capensis, assembly GCA_013396975.1. Taxonomy (NCBI): domain Eukaryota; kingdom Metazoa; phylum Chordata; class Aves; order Piciformes; family Bucconidae; genus Bucco; species Bucco capensis. The sequence goes on from VWZO01015499.1 coordinate 26,576, forward strand.
TAGAGCAAGATTACTTGGACTACACTAAACATTCTCTCCAGACAAAACACCAATACATACAATCTTACATGTAGCATCTCAGGGGACGATAAGTAGATACCAAAACATAGAGACGAAGATCAAATTTCTTGCCACCTATGAGTAAGGGATTGTTGATGTAGAGAGAAATCACATAGGCTTCTTTGGAAGACTGAGATACAAAGCTGAAAAACAAAAATCATCTTTCAGAATGTGACAATTGCAACAAGAGAATCCCACAAGTCTTTTTCTTCTTCAGAAGCACTGTAAATTTTGGATTGAGTGAGATCTTGCATCTTTTGCCAAGACAACATACAGATTTCTAGTGGTTAATAACAGACACTTGGAATCAGGCATTATGTACCAAAAACACTGAAGTACAAACAGATGACTAAGATTAATTTACTGTTTCAACTCAGGTTGGAAGTTAACAGGGTAGCTGACCAAGCCATTCAGAATGCAGCTCTACAAGCCAGTGTTTTCCTTGGACAGCATTTAGAGCTTGACATGGCTCAGACAAGCAAAGAGTACATATTACATTAGCTTCCTTAGGAATGGCCTTATACTCAGAGAATTTATACTCAGAGTATTTATGCTTGGTGTGCAATTGCAAACAACTGTGAAAAGCTAAGATAACTTCCAGAATGTGACATTCTTCAGATTCCAAGTCAAACAGGAATAAAAAAAAAACCAACACCAAAAAGGCCCAAGTGATATCCAGCCAGTCACTTTATAACAAGAGAAAAATTAACATTAGTTGTGTGACCAAAACTTTTACTACTCAGAGAAAGCCACAGATTGCTAACCTGTTTCATCTATTTGGAAGACACCAAAATGGAATGTATTCTTTTGTGCTCCAAATGGGTATGTACACTTCATAGAAATGCATTATTTCTTTGTACTCATTTTAAAGGTGACTGAAACTGTATAGGGAAAGATTTTTCTCTTGCTTCCTGTTATTTAATATTATCACAGAATCCCAGTATGTCAGGGGTTGGAAGGGACTTAGAAAGATCATCTAGTGCAACCCCCCTGCCAGAGCAGGATCACCTAGACCAGCTCACACAGCAATGTGTCCAGGCAGCTCTGCAATGGCTCCAGACAAGGAGACTCCACAGGCTCCTGGGCAGCCTGGGCCAGTGCTCTGGCACC
>VWZO01015499.1:28360-40144 GCA_013396975.1 Bucco capensis
CCCTTTTTGAAGATTGGGATAACATTGGCCTTCCTCCAGTCCTCAGGCACCTCTCCTGTTCTCCAGGACCTCTCAAAGATTACGGAGAGTGGCCTAGCAATGACCTCTGCCAATGATCTCCCTCAGCACTCTTGGGTGCATCCCATCCGGGCCCATGGACTTGTGGATGTCCAGTTTGCTCAACTGATCTCTGACCCAAACCTCATCAACTGAGCTCAAAACTCCCTTCCTCCCATCTTCCTCTGCAGTTTTAAAGTTCTGGGACTGCTGGTAGTTGGCATTAGCAGTAAAGACCGAGGCAAAGTTGGCATTGAGTAATTCCACCTTCTCTGTATCCTCAGTCACCAGTGCACCCATTTCATTCCTCAAAGGGCTCACACTACCTCTAGACTTCCTTTTGCTTCCAACATACTTGAAAAATCTCTTCTTGTTATCTCTTGTAGTCTCTTCTTGTGTATCTTGTTATATCTTATGAAGCAGAACAATTTAATTTAGTGCATTTTACCCCTCAACAACAGTGAAAGCATTTTTATAAAGAATAGTTAACTGAACAGCTCTTTGTACCTCCTCATACAAAAACAAATCGTATTAAAGCAGGCTTGAAGGAGGAAATGAGATAGCAACTGAGATTAAATGCAAAACTGACTATATGATGACAAAGCAATACTAATGGAATACTTTCCCCATGCATCAGAATTAGGGTGTTGTTGTTGTTCACCTGATTACAGGAAGTACAATAAAGGAGTTGGGTTTGAAGAACTTACGAAGATGTTTTGCTGTCTCGAGACCACTTTTTAATCTGGGAGAGTTTATTGATCAGAAATATTCCTTTTCCTTGGGCTTTGCCACAAGGTTTCATAATCCAAGTGCTGGAGGGATTTTTTCTGAATTCTTCAACAAAGAGATTATAATCAGCAGGAAGCATGAAAGTTACAGGAACAAAATCTGAGAAAAACAGAAGTGCACAATTCAGGACACTGTCCAATAAGGCTATGGATACACAGACACTAAAAACAACTGCTGTCTTTGCTGCCTTCACGTTTTTTTGTCTACCATGATCCACCTTTCTTAAGACTGACATTGATTTTTACCTTATTTACTTCAACAACTGCCAACTACTGCATGCTGCTAACTTCAGATTAATAAATTTTCATTCACATGAATCAATTTTCTTCTCCTTATATGCTGTGAAATTAGAGTATTCTACATCATTCCAACTTAACTTCATCAAACTTTGTGCCAGCTTTGACCATTCCCTGACCACCTGATCATCCCCTCTGCACGCAAAACTGAATGTTGATGTTGCTTCCTCTTTGGCTCTGGTCATTTTTATTTTGATGTAAACTCTCCTAAGTCATTCTTATTTGCTCCTAAAAATGAGTATTACCAGCTTTCTGAAATCTAAAGAGAAGCATTGCTTGCTTTTTGCTATCAGGTTATCTTCACTTCCATCCATACAGAACTGCTTCTTTCTTACAGTGTTTTCATTTCACTTTCCCAAGATGTAAATCAACTCAACATACCCCCATCTGTTTCACAGCAGTGATTTCTAACCTCCAAAAAACCTTTACTCTCCTCTTTCCTGACCTAGAGTTCATTTGGGGTATTTGTGTGTGTGTGTTTGGGTTTTTTTTAAGTTGTATTTTCTAGCAGTTGTTTACTTGTTCTCCAGCTTTCCCCAAATTTCTCCTCTGAAGAGTTTTTCTCATTCAGTTTTGTCCAGAGCCTTTCTGCTAAAGTTTGTTAGCTTTTACTCCAACATAAGATTTTCAGATATTGTTTTTTTCACTTTTGAATTAAAAAAACTCCAACCCTCTCTCATATGAAGTTCTAGAGCCCTTTGGTTTCATCACTGATCTTACTTAAACCCACAGTTCTTCCTTTTGAAAATAACATACCAAAACAAAACAAACCAGAACTAACACAAACCCATCCAACCAACCTTTCCCCCAGACTTCCCCCCAACCACAAAAAGCCTAGTTACAAATCTTGTATTTAAAAAGAATCATTTCATTATCACTTTATCCAATGTTGCTTCAGCTAATGCTGCACTGTTCAGTTCAGTCTTCTTTAAGGACCTTCCTACTTAAAAAACTGAGTCTAAATATAACTTACACACAAATGGGATTTGTGTTTCTCCTGGAATGCTGCTGAATACTAGCAAGTACACAGTGGAGCCATTACATAATATGACAGGGAAACAGAAATGTTCAGTCTTTAATAAATACCCAAATAAATGTATTTCCCATTTTCATCTTTTTCTGCAAGAGGACTTCCTTCTTTCTCCAGTTCTTTCCTATATCTCTTGATATTCTTTACCATCAAATCTTTCCTGGTCAGTTCATAGTGGTTTGGGAAATGATTGACAATTTGGTCATCAGAGAGGCGGTAACCAGTTTCCACACTGAAAACATTCCTGATTGTTTGTACACTCATCCTGAAAGCAAAGACAGATACCAGATGATTGCTCCTAAGAAACACAATTGACGATTACAAAGTTGAGATTTTTTTGTTATATTCACTTCATTTTATATCTCTCTTCTCTCTCTTTATAGTGGAATATTTTGCTGCAGTGACAACTCAACATATCCTGAACTTCTATTAGCAAAACCAACGAAATCCTGCTGGATGTTTTGTCAGTGCCTATACTACCACTACTGAAATTGGTGCAAAGATGACAACCTGGCCCTACTGGGACTTTGGCTTATCAACAGTCAGGTCAACTCCCAGCAGGTCCTAAAAATCACTGATGCACATCCAAATGCTACAGAAGCATCTTTCTAAATGTGTTACTTCACTTCCTGGAAACTCAGCTGTCCTTGTCAAAAAACAACCAAAGTGCCAACCTCCTAATAACTACCTTGCTACTCAGATTGTAAAGGATTTCAAGAGCATGAAGTGAAAACAGTGGTTCAAAGATCTTGCTAAAAAACACCCATAAATGCCAGATCAGAGGGCTGCAGTGGCAAAGCTAGCAAATCAGTTAGTTACCCCATTTTTCACAGAAGAACAGGACTATAGATATGAAAAAAAATTGTATTGGATGTCTCACATTGGAAATTTAAGAGTATTTCCTGAATGCCATCAGTCTGCTACATTATCATTTCAGAAGAAACAAAACACCCAGTCACACAAGAGTTCTCATGAGTGCTCTGTTCCCCCACTTTCCCCCAGCCACATTCCAAAAGTATGAGCAGCTTACTGGATTCTTACCCCTTTCAATAAGTAAATCACAAAGGGTACATTTGGCAGTACAAACTGCCATTCTGTTGTATCTGAAAGGGACAATGTAAATTGTTTGGTTTACTTACACTGTTTCTGCCAATTAATAGATTACTGCATTCTAGGACAGAATTGCATGGTCTTGTGTTAGACAACTGTCAAATAAGAAGCTAGCTTATTCACTATCCTCTTTTCACCATTATCTTGACTTCATTTCACATCCACTCAGTATTATTGAAATGATGAAAAATTAGTCTGCATATAAATCATGATCATGAAGGAGAAGGAAAGTACTGTTCTCAAGGCCTTTACTACAGGACCTTGGGCTCTGGTAACAGGGCAAGTCTCCATTACAGGAAGAAAAGAATATTTTATCATATATTGGAACTGTGGACTCTTGGATTATTTTGCTTAGGTTGTGTTGTCAGAAAAATCTGGGAAAAGATACATTCAAAAAGATTCCCCTTAGTCCACAAAACCCCTCCAATGGTAAAGCAAAAAAAATCAGGTATCACATTTCAAAATAAAAAAGCCCTGAGTACAGATATTCCCCTGGACTTTTTACCATTGCTATTCCCAGAAGTGATCAATGCTAGGTCACTGACTTTCCACTCCCTGACAAAACCTTTGGCAACCTGAAAAGATACAGTAGCATGGGAATGGATCCATGCAGATGAGACCTTGTACCCTGAGGAATTCACTGACTGTGGCAGGCCTCCACCAATGCCAATCTGAACCCAAGGGCAGCAATAGCCTCAGAAACAGAAGCAACAAAACAATGCTATACTCCTAGGAGCACTGCAGTCAATCAACAATCATTTCTGCAGCTTCCATTTTCCAATATGCATTTTATTGTATTATTAATGGTATTAACACATTCAAATGCTTCACAAATTTACTTACCAATAAAAATTCCAGTCTTCATTTTCTGCCACCTGAATCCAGCCTCTTTTTTCAAAGTTGTTTATTAGAACAGATTTCTCTATGTCAGTTACCCACTTGACTTTTCCTGCCATTATCCTAAAGCAGAATCAACCTGTTAGTAAAGCAAAGTTTAATGACGTAAAGTGGAAAACAAGGGAGAATACAAACCAGGAAAGGCAAAGTGGAAGAAAAGTGGCATCTAGAAGCTAGATTAACATAAGTAAGACAGAAGAATTAGATTAATTTAAAAATCTAGGAAAATAACATCTTAGGGTTTTGCTGAAATCCTGAATTTGTCAGCTGTACAACTGCAAACAAGGACACTAGCTACAAGGACCTTCTGCACTCCAAGCCAACCCACTTCTTGTGAATGGGTACACAACTCATGTCTCCCTTAAATATATTAATGACAGAAACCACTATCACACACTTAAACACACTTGGTTACAGAAGCAAGCATAAAGCACAGATATTTCTTCTACCCTTACATGCGCATTGTTTTCTTGCTTTGTTCTGGAGTAGGGGAGTTCATATGGATCACTTAGTAACTGTAGAAGAAAATGATTCTAAGAGAAATCCCTTCCATGCTCTATCCAGAATCATGATTTGCTGTACTGCAAGGAAGTGAACCAAAGTAACATTACCAACTTTGTGTTGTCTTCTCTAAATCTCATGCAGCCATGCTTCTGCCTTCTGCTCTAGCTGAGGGGCATATAGATAAGAAGACATCATTAAACCCTTGACAATAGGATTTTTCCAAGCCTAAGGTTGTTAGAACAGTGCATCTAAGCTGCATTTCTATTGATGACACCTAGGTGTCACTTTCTACCTTAGATTTTGCTTGTCCAGATCAGTCTTTCTGGAAAGGATCACACCAGCTGAACACCACCTCAGGAGGTCTCTTATCCAGCCTCCTGCTCAATGCAGAGTTAGCTATATAAAGGTCAGACCAGGTTGCTCAGAGCTTTATCCAGCCATATTTTGAAAGATGGAGACAGTACAGCTGCTCTGGCCATCCTGTCTCACTGCCTGACTGGCCTCTTAAGGAAAATGTGTTTTTCCATATATTCTGAACCTCTCTTCTTTCAGCTTATGCCTGTTGTCTCTCATCTTCCCACCCTTCATCACGCTAAAGAGCCTGTGTCTGTCTCATACATACAGGCAGGCTATTATCAGGTGACCCAAGAGCCACCTTTTCCCCAGGCTGAAGAAAGATGGTTGCCCAGCATCCACAATCATACCTCTCTGAAGAGCAGGCTGAAGCTTTCTGACAGCCCTTTACAAGGGCTGCTTGGTGAGCTCCCCTTCACCACTGTGTCCCTTCTCATGCGTCCATCCACTACCAATGACGATGCAGGCAAAGAAACCTGGTTTGAAGTATGTTGTCCTTACTGCATATGTAATCTAGAGTCAGAAGCCTACCATCCAGCTGATGTGGACAGAACACTGTACAATGAACAACATATTTACCCTGTTTCTATGAAAGCAGTGAAGCCCAGCCTGCCATGATACAGACCTGATTAATATACAACTACTAAGCAAGCTAACACATATTCATGTGCAAATTACAGTAACTGATAAAGTAGATAGCTCTCATAAGCAGTTTTAACACTGCTATTTAGTCTTCCTGCATTTCATTCCATATACTAGTTTTACAGCTGAAACCTAGTGAGTTTTCATAGTTAGGTTTCACAGCAATGAACCACAGAAAAGTGCTAATTCAGAAGAAAATCTCTGTAGCCAAAAGCAGATTTTTCAGCACTTCCCTTTTCCAAGAACAAAAAACTGTCATGTAGGGGAGTGGGGGTTGGACTAGATGATCTCCAGAGGTCTTTTCCAACCCCTAAAACTCTGTGATTCTGTGTGACAGTGAAGTCACACACACACACACCACTAACATCATCCACTGCTCCCTCTACATAATTTTCCACTGAAAAGTCAATTAAAACTTCAAATCACCTTTACCAATGTAGTCCTGTAATTAATGCAAGTAGGTAGTGAATGTATTTAATACAATTCCTGAAACAAAGATATTGGACTGGAATTCAAGAGGTCTTCAGCTTCCAGTACTAGATAAGGAGATGTACATTTGCTAGCAAGCTGACACCCCTACAGTTTCTCTCTTCCTGGGAAGAGAGCCTATTATATAGTGCTCCCACCTTTTCCTTCCTAAACTGCCAAATTCCACAAGGCAGAAATGTTCACTATGAAACTTCAGTTTTAAAGGGTTTTAGACACACTTATTTTTATTCACATTTCTAAAATAAATTGAACTCAAGCTTAAATAGACAGAAAGGAGTATAGGAAGGCTCAGGGTCTGTCTTTTTGTGTGTGCTTACACTATGCCTACTTCCTCAAGGTCATCTTTCTCTGGTCCTTCCAAAACAAGAATAAATGAAACTAAGAGATTCAGACACAATTCGACAGGAGACTCACCCACAGGAAGGGAGTTAAAACCAAAGCTGAACAGTGAAGTTAACTGCTACTACAAATAAAAATTACAAGAGTGTAATTATTTTCCTGTTTTGGGAATTTTAGATTTTTCTAGATTTATCTGGTTACAGGAGGATTGAAAGGAAAACACAACAGCAGACTGAAAATTAGTCCTTGCTTTATGTGGACAATTTGATCATCTCAGATGATGTTTCAACTGGCCTGTAAATAAATTCTTCTGATTTTTTTGTAATTTGACTACTGAAATCGACAAACAAGGAGTCAAAAGAAATAACTTACATTAATTTGTAACAAAAACTTTATTTTCTATAATATGATTTTTTAAATACAATATAATTTTCTACAGGAGTCCTCTAATCTGTAATTAGGTACTGTAGATAATCTGATGAGATTGCTCAAGATAACCACAATTCAAACTTCTGGTCCGCTTAGATTCTTAGCTTTCACAAATGTCAATGGTAAGCGCAGTAAGTCAAATCCTGCTCAGTCATTCAGAGCACTCAGGAGACAAGAAGTCTCTCCTATAGGCACAGCAGGCCTGGCACTTCCCCAAAACACTGCCTCTACCAGTCCCAGCAACAGCAAGCAAACGTACGGAAGCCTTGAGCAGCTGAATCCAAGGCAAGGGCCTCCTGCCTCAGCATATGACTGGCACAAATTCATGAGGCGATGGACAGACACCAGATCATGCAGTTGTCACTCTTCTGGGAGTAACTGCCACCTGGGAAGCTATTCACACTCATCACAGACCATCTTTTCATGCTGTAAAACAAGCATAAAGCACTGCCATTGTCTGCATGTGGATGAGGATTCCTGATCTCGCAAGCTCTATTTGGTTCTAACACCTGCAAACGTAATTGTGGTTCATTATTAAGTTTATTACTGGAAAATCCAGTTCTGCTGATGAAGCTGTGCCATCAGGAGACCGGGATGGCTTGCCACAGAGATTGCCAATATGTTAGGGATAAAAAGGAGCCGAACACTGATACCACCGCGTCGCTGAGCTGCGAGGCTCACCAAACGCTCCCGCACGACACCGCAGCGGAGGCAGCCGGGCTCAGGCCACCACCAAAGCCTCACCCGTGTCGCGACAACCGCACGAGGAGGCTGACCCCGACGGGCTTTGTCCCCGTCGCTCTGAGGCAAGCCCCGAGCGTGGATCCGCACAGGAACCTGGGCGAGACGATTACGCCCTGTCTCCATCTCCCAGGAAGGGTCGCGATCCCACAGGGATCTTCGGCTGTCGCGACAGCCCCGCGGGAAGGGTAAGGCCGAGCGCCTCCCCCGAAAGCCGGCTAGCTGCAGCCCGCACCGCACGTGTGGGAGACAACCGAACCCTTTCCCTCGCGCTCACCTGCCGGCAGGAAGGAGAGGCCGCGCCTCCCCTCACCCCAAGCCGTCGCAGCGGGCTGCTCCCACCGCCCCAGCAGCAGCTCCGCAGCGCGACCGCGGCCCGCTCCCTCCCGCCCTCCAAGAAACCGCACGGCGCCGGGGGCGGGATTTCCGGAGCGGGCGGCGGTGACGAGCAGGGCTCGGTTGCTAGGGAAGCGCCCGGCGGTCCCGCCCCAGGTGGGCGAGGCGAGGAGCGGCTCGGCCTGGCCCGGCCGCCATCTTGCCTCGTCATCACAGGTAGACCTCGCGGTGTCTATGGGTGCTCAGGAATGACAACCGCGTCAGCACAAACTCTCGCTAGCTGTGCTGTGAGGAAGGAGTGATGCGGGGGTGCCTGGCAAGACCAGGACCCGGCACAGGACATGAAGGGAAGGAGCGTGTTCCTTTTGGGGTTTATTCCAGGCTCCCCAGCCTCACCTGCCCTTTCCCAGGCTGACAGGAGTGCCTCGAAACCTGTCGGAGCCTCTCGCGGCCCTGCACAGTGTCTAAGGCTTTTGTCATCTTAAGCGCTCTATTGTCAGAAGAAAATCGTGACAAATATCTGCTGATGAGGAAATGGAAGTTTGTGGAAGGTCATAGCATGACAAAAACACGCCCTAGATGTTCCAAGAATACCTAAAATAATACCTGCAGTCGCCCAAGTCCCAAATCAGGTGCTAACAGGCTTATCACTATATGGCTATAGGAATAGCTTTTTTTTTATTGACAGTGTTCTGAGGGAGTGTGTGAATTTTCCCCAAAATGATAAAGTATAATTCCCAGTGAAAACCGAGTAAGAGAAATAGTATGTAGTATGGCTCGGCTTCGTGACCGAAGCTCCAGGGAGNATAGTACCCAAGAAGTTATGGCATCAGTGCCTGTGCAGAGAAGCCTGATCTACATACAAAATTCTATCCAAAATGAGAGATGTTCAGACACCTGAATATATATTAGGGTTACTGACATTTTAGATAGGCTCAATACAAAACAATAAACTCCACTAATCTGAAGAATCTCTGAGGAAAAAAATAAAGGTGGAATAAATTATTCATTCTGTAAGACAGACTACTTATTAAAAAATTGATCCATCAAGACAGTATCTGAAATAAGCAGTCTGCAGTGTGTTGGCATACAACAAATAACTCTGCTATGAATCTGTAAGAGCCTTAATTCCCCGAATAATCTAAATATCATAAATATGCTTTATGATTTACCATATCATCCTGTAGTAATAAGACAAATTTCAACCAGGCAACTACAAAGAAACAGTTGAATTTAATAATTAATGTAATTGGAACTATTAAATATTCCCTAGTTTAAGGAAGCAGCTGCAAAATACACTGTTATCTTCCTTCAGTCATGTGCAGTGGAAATTTCCTGGCACCATGATACCTCTGGCAGCAGCAGAGAGCCAGAAGTAGCCTTCACAGCCTTCTTTCAACCAAGAAGGTACATCTGCTGTCACAGCTGCCAGCAAGACAAGTGAACCTGGATCTTCTCCTTGCTATCAGTCCTTTTTTTTGCCCCTGCATCCATCATATGTGAGGGAACAGCAGAGAAATCACCACTTTTAAAATGTATTAAATAATTAATTAAGGACAGTAACAGTGCTTTGGTTTTGGGTTTGTTTTTTTTTTAATATAAGGTTTTTTTAACTTAACTCAACAGTCCTTAATCTAAGTTACACTTCCATGGTATAAAAAGCTGTTGTTCTGCTGTGTCTCTAAAAATTGCTTTGACAATATTACCTCACAGCTAATAATAGATGCTCTAGTTTTTAATATTCATGCAGCTCCATTTTGTTCCAACAAGGGGAGTTGGGGAAAATTTGAGAGCAGCTCGATAACACTATTACTGTATCAGGAAATATTGTAGCAGCATTGGTGTGCTGTCTTTGTGACAGAAATGATATTTGCATATTTTACTTTAAGATTGAGTCAACTCCCTGAATTAAGCAGGATTACCTATATGTGCAAAATTAAGCCTGGTTTTGGGAAGGGAAATATTATTGATTTGAAGCAAAGTAAATATGCAAATCGAAATATCAGAAGTGGTAAATGGGACAAAGTCCTGGCAAGAAGTGATATCACTGAGGTTAATTTCTCTTTTATTATATTGTACTTTCAAAGCAATGTTCGTCTAGATTATTGCATGTGTAAATGCAAACCCCATCCTCACAACACAGTCCTTGGTCTGAGTTGGCTGAGAAGCACTGTCACGTTCATTTTTCAAATAAGCATTGTCATGCTGATTTTACAGATGAGGAAGCCTCACACAGGAAGCTCAGAAGATGAGAGAAGAACATCCATGTTACAAGGATTATTACACTATGCACAGAAAGAAGTGGTTTGGGTAAGTGGATAGATGTACACACAGAAAAACACTTCTCTGCGCTTAAAAACTTAGTGGGTGAAGTGTCCAGACATCCCAGCTTCGGGTGGAGCACTGTGTCTACACCACTGGGGCTGCCTTCTCCGGCTGTTTACCCTCACTCACCCAGAGATGAAATCATACTATAATGGGAGGGCAAAGTCCACTCTCAAGAAGTACCCGGTGAAGTTGCCTGTTTGACATGACAATAAAGTGTGGAGCAATAGAATGGGGTTGGTTCTCCCAAGCCCTTCTGCAGTAAACTCTGCTCTCTAGTGACAGGTGATACTGACTGGATCGGTCACCACGCTGCTATCAACAGCTCAGAAGAAAAACACTACAAGTCACATGACCTCACTAAACCTTTTAGGCGAGAGGTCAGCAGGGTTTCAGTAGATGTCTCTCTCTTTAACCCCTCAGTAACTCTGCTCTGGCTGTGCTGCCAGGGCTTCTCCTGCCTTCTGTCCTGCACCTTTCTTCCTCAGGTACCCTCGGGACAGTTGGGGACACGTGTTGCTTCTGCAACACAGTTGCTTCCGCTAAGCTGAACAAACTACGAGGAAAACCTGCTCCTCCCTGTTCAAAACGAACAAAAACACAACGTTTCCAATACTTCAAACACTAAATTATGGAGTGCATATTAAAAGCCCAAAGGGATCCTTGAGTAACATCGATCTCTGCCAACAAAGCCACAACCAAAACCACGCCGCAGCCCACAATCCCGTGTGGGCTCCTGCACACTCAGGGTGCTTAAAAAAACCCAACGACACAAACCCCAAAACTCAAAAACCCAGATGGGCCCACTTATAGAGAAACTATTTGTCCCTGCCCACTGCAGGGGGGTTGGACTAGATGACCTCCAGAGGTTCCTTCCAACCCAAATGATTCGATGATTCTGTGATTCTATCCAGTAAAAGGGTCCCTTGAGAAAAGGGGACCGCAGGCCCTAGTCGTGCCACTCAGCATCTCCACCGGTGCAAGCGCAAAGCTCGTGTCGTGGTAGCCAGAGTCCCGTCAGGTCCCATCACCATGGCCGGGGCCGGTCCCGCCACAGTGGCTTGTGTACCACCGCGGGGTCATCTACCCACAGAGCCATCCCGGCATGCCCCTAACCTCGCCTTCGCTTGCTCGGTCCCAGGGGGCTGAGGGATGGTTGGCACGGTCCCGCTCTCCCCACTCCGAAGCACTTCTCCCGCCGGCAACAGCCGCCCGGGACACCGGTCCGGATCCAGCGGGGGCGGCCGGTGTCCCCAGCGGGGAGGCGCGGAGGGGGGCGGGGCGGCGGGCGGACAATAGGGGCAGTCTGCGAGTGAGGCCGCGGTGAGTGGCCGGTGCGGTGGCGCGGTGGGGCCGGGGCGGGGCGAGGGGACCGGAGACCCCCTTCTCCTGACGCCTGCTTGTGTGCCCGCAGGGCGGCGGTGGCTTCCAGCGCCGAGCCGAACC
>VWZO01015499.1:40189-66397 GCA_013396975.1 Bucco capensis
AAGGGCAGCGCGGTGGCGCCTTTCCTGGAGGCGGGCGGGGAGGAGCGGGGGAGGGAGAAACCGGCCAGGCTTTACCGTGCAGCGCCAGAATGCAGCCCCGGGGCTGTGCGGGGAACGGAGGGGGACCGTCAGTCCCAACACAACACCCGCCACCTCACCTGCGCGTCCAGCCCAGGGAGGGGGGGTATCCCGACACCTTCTCAGAGGCAGCCTGCCCTCACGCGACCTCTGCCAGGTCTGGCGGCACAGCACCTTGGGGATCGAGAGAGGGGATCGAAGTCGTTTAAAAACCACGCCGGGCGAGGGTGAACATCGGGAGCGGGATGAAAAAAGCGAGCGGAGCGAGCGGCCGGAGCCGCCGTTTGCAGGCAGTGCCGTGCCCGCGGGCGGTGGGCACGGCCGGGGCCCGGGCCGGGAGGCGCTGTCCTGGCTGCTCAGCCACGGGAGAGACATGTTGCGCCCTTCCAAATGATGCTGCAGGGACCCGTGTGCTTTGTACTCAACTGCTATCTGCTGTCTTCTAAGCAAATGAGGAGCAGAGTACGTGTACTTTCACTCTTAGCAAAGCAGGAAATAAGCCCTCAAAATAAGTCTGAGACGTATAGCAAAATGTGCCACTGAGAAACGTTTTAAAGTGCTTCTGAAGAACTCTTTTTCTACACCTGTGTACGTTTGCAATAATGCTGCCAATAACAGGAATGATCGACAGCAGAGATGGATGAAGAAATCCGTTCAGCAGTAAATACTCAGAAACGTTTAAGTCATTTCACATGGAGTGACTGCGGGAGCATGGCAAAGTTGTGATTAAGCAGATTTCTAGGTGTTTAAATTGCAAAGTGTTAGCCTGAGTCTGCATCTCTAGGCTGTAGCAGAAAGCTAGATGTGTAACAAGAATGGCCTCCATTTATATTTTTTTCTTACAGGTACATGGACAAAGTTATTTTCAGTTAATGTATTTATGGGCATGTGACTTTTGTGATTTTTTTAAATTTTTTTTTTTTCCCATTTAATGCGTGCCAATTGAGTGGAAGTTAGGATGGAGTATAATGAACAAAATCGATGTTTGCTCAAGGGTGTTTGATCTCTTCTGATGTCAAAAACATCACTGCTGTAGAGACCCTATCTCTCTGAAAGGGGAAATGTAAGAAAATTGCCTGCTTCCCCCATCAGTAGTTGTCTGTGACAGTTCTTTTGAAGGTTTTGTATCACTAGGCCATTGACTGTAAGACCATTTAGAAGAAAAACTGCATGCACTCAGCTTCTGCAGGGCTACAGCCTGCTAGCCAACGTGAGAGCTGGTGGGAGTACAATATTAACTGTGAGCTTCATCCTGCAGTTACCAAAGGGAGTAGTAAACTTCCTCCTCATGCAATATGGATCTGAAATGCAACTAGGAAGCTAAATACTGAAATCAAAATGAGAGTAAGAGCTACAAAGCTACAAAAAGAAACTACGTGAAGACCACGTTGAGTTTGAGGCAATGTAGTGCTGTACGGTGGCAAGTTTACTCCTGTTTACTCCTTTTTCGTTTGCTTTTCACCATCAGTTTTATAGATCTGATTTATTTAGTAGGACACCCCGTTTGTTGTTGGTGGTTACACTGTCTGCAGGACATATGGAATATACCTTACCAATGGTAACTTGGTAGTTTTGTGTCAAACTGCTACTAAAATGCTGTAGTTGAACTAGATTTTAAGTTGCAGTGCTTTTATTGCAGTAACAGTTACAATCGGCATTCAACCAGTACAAAAAGCCTAAGTAAAACTGAGAAGGGTGTGGCATTTTAATTCTTTATACTGACATGCAGAACAATAAAGACAGCCTCAAGAGTGAGTTAAATTTGAGGTTTTAGACTTACAGTTACACCGTACCTGCAAATCAGCAGCTTCTCTCATCTTCCCAATCTGGCAGCACTAAGTTGGATCTCAGAGGCACCTGTAGAACAAGACCACTAAAGGTCATAGAAGATGCTGAGTTTTCTGACCACAGGTCCTATTAAAGGGGACAGGATGCAGGTGTGAGGTGGCAATACATGACAGCATGTGCTGTCCTGTGCAATGCTGGAGAGGGACCAGAGGAAGGAAAAAAGCAGCCCATAGCTATCCCAAATATGCCAGCTTTTGAAGAATATGAATGATCATGTTTAAATTGACAGTACTGTTTGGTCTAAGCATCTGCCTAAGTGTTTTTACAGATGAGCTTGGCGATCAGCATCCTTTAATCCTGAATTTAATATCAAGCTATGAATTCTGTAATCTGCTTGCTGAGGATGCCAGCAGACTCCCTGCAGGTACTTCACTCTTCAAGTGGATGGGATGGTAGAACAAGGTCTCTTAAGCACATCAGATTCTATAGATTTATTCATTTTCCAGTTTGATTAACAGATGTTAATGTTAGATTGAAGTATTCCAATTTTATTCTGTAACTGTATTAATAATTATGAGCATTGTAGGAACTTTTCAGACTACCAGTAACAGCTTTTATATCTGCATCACTTACTTTAGGAGCTTTCAAAAATAAAAAATCTTAAGATACAGATTTCAGACTAAATGTAAACAAGAAAACATTTTCCATAGATTTATGGTTCATTACTGGATTACTGAACTATATACACTAGCCTAATTACCTCCTACAACTTGGCCATACAACTTAAATAATTTTAAACAAATTCTTACTTATTCTAAAAGAATCTTGACCTTTTGGTGAGGCTGAGAAGTACAAAGAGCAGAAGATGTTTTGGAAAGGAAATGTAAATGTTAGAGGCTTTCTGACTTAATCTAAACTTTAACTCTTTGTGAACAAGTAGAACAAAGGCAGTACCACTGAGATAGGTGGTGCTGTCACAAAACAAAAATCTCAGTGTGGCAGAAAAAATGTTGTGGTTTTCTTTTGAATAGAAATGTTTAGTTTCACTTTGGCATCAGTACATTTTTCTCTTCAGTATTCTTAGTTCTTCCCATATAACTTCTTGGGAATTTAATGTTTTCCTTCTAACAAAACCAGACCCTCCTTGTTTCTCTGTTGAAATAGGCTTGTGAGCACTGAAGGAATCAACAGACTCTTCAAGGAAAATGATGCTTTGTAGGCCTATCAAATCATGGCTTTTTAATGTGGACTTAGCTGTACTATCTACTTTTGAAGGTGGAAAATATTTGTTGTTCTCTACAGTCATATATTAAGTGTCACAGAAAGGACTGGTGCTCTCCAAGTGCTCTAACAGACAACATTCAAATGCTGATGATGCATAAAAATGTTGGGAGATTCTCAAAGTCTTGACTCAGAAATTCAGTCAGGACCCTTTAAACTCTTTCAAGCAGAGACTAAAATAGAAAATACCTGTTGGAGCTCTTTATTTCAAAAGGTTTCCTCCATTTAAGGCCTGCTGTATGCATTTCTTTCACTACTGAGGTCATGGGACTTGCTTAAGGAATACACTTTTTATTTTTAAGTGTAATCAAACACTTCGTGTCCTTTTTCAAGGTGAGAGAGCCTGTGTTAAACTCCCAGTGAAGGCATATTCAGACTAAATTACTGAGCATCAAAATCTAAATGAAATAAAATGTACAAAGTAGATAATGTATTTTTTAGCTTTACAGAAGTGTGTCTTTAATAGCTGTTGGAGGCAATATTAACAAGTGTTTATATGTAAACAGTCTCCAAGGTCACTGATGTTAAGCTGACTAGGAAAAACAGTATGAGACAAAGAATTAATTTATCTTTCCTCCTTGATACTGCTTTAAGAGTTAATCCAGCAACCTGGGTTAACTAACCTGCAATAACCAAACCCAAACAACAAAGACTTAACCTCTCATCTTTCTAACAGAAACTGAGGTTGGTGGTGGCTACCTTGTGATGCTTTGCCAGGAGCTGTGGTGGTTCAGGAGTCAGGCCTGTGGAAGCCCAGGGGTCTCCATGAAAGAAGGGGCAGAGAGATCTGTAGCCACTGAGTGTTCAATATTCCTGTTTCTTTGAAACCTTAACTAGCTCTTAATCTTTGGTCATCTTATCAAAGAGTTGTCCTTGTAAATGGCATAGAGATTTCTATTTGCAACAGCAAGGATGAGGTCATGTTTTGAGAAAGTTGGCTATGAATTGGAGGTATATATGCAAACAACCAAGCCTCTGTTTGTTTTTCATTTAAATGTAGTTTGCATGGGCAGCTGGTAGAATCTGAAACAGTTTGAGATATGCTTTGATACCTGAGGGGTAAAGGACAAGGGTCCTAGCTGGCAATCCATATTTAGGTAGGTAGGTGCTGGGAATTTTGAGCCCAAACACTGGACTTAGATTATTGGTAGTAGCTTTCTATTTTCAACAGGCTTTAAAACATACTTAATCACATATTCTAATTATTAATAGCTTGACCTTGTCATAGCTGCAGAAAATACATAAGATTGTATAAGACATAAGTGCACATAAATTATACTATAGGTAAGTCATAAAATACATAAAGATAATATATAAACCATAATGAATGCATTCAGTGCATTATACTTCATTATGCTTCATTACTCAATCATAACTGTCTTCAAAAAAAAAAAAGACATAATTTCCATTGTAGAATTAGGTATTTAGAGGGGTTTGGCTTTTTTCTTTTTTTTTAAGTCTGTGCCTCTATTCAGCAAAACATTAAGTAAGTATTTCACTTGAAATACATTATTTATTCTGCTGAAGTCATCTGACCATCAGACAAAGCCTTACAGGGAAGCATGAGCTTTTTGATCTGGTTATTAGTTTGGAAATGATCTGTGTCAGTGGCATGGGATCCTGCTGCTGTTTCCTCAGAGGTGTTGTAAGGACTCTATTGTGGTCACTGCTCTCTAATGACAAGCCATTACTTGTGCACACATACAACCTCTTGGGTTCAGTAAACCAGAATCAGTTTGCCTTTTCTTTCTGTATAAATGAGGGAAAGGAGTAAAGCCTGAGATGGGTGGTGGAAGATCCACATACCCTGCTTTAGAGAACTAGACAGGCCTGTGGAGCGTGGGAATTCACTCCTCTTGCCCAGCTCTGTACAGATCCAGACTTGAGGAACGAATAGGGTCCTTATTAATGCAGCTTGCACCTGCATTTCTATATATCTATATACTTCGACTTAAAAAGAAATTACAGAGATCAGCAAATAACCTCAGTTTATTGCTAATGTCTGCTTTGAAACTAAATTAGACCTGTCTCGTGCATCTTCAAGACAGCAGCCCTCCCAGACTGCCTTTGCCCCAACCCTGTCCATCCCATAAAACCCATTATAATGCCTCTCTTTGTTGGATTGCCCTTACTCAGACATCTGACACAAACTGGTGGGCAAAGCCAGCATACCAGGCTGCAGCTGAGTTGTGGAGAGTATGACCCAACAGCTATGAGAGATTCTTTTTTAGCCTGTGGGAGGAAGGTATTATCCTAACAGGTGTGAGGTAGCATATGTTGTGCTTTGGGCTTTTGTAGTGGTGTTGGATGGTTTGTTTACATGGCTGAGTTCTGTAGTGCACTGCCTTATTACAGGGCTTTTTCAGAACATAGTTTTCATCTCACAGATACAGACATTCTCATTGTGTGGCCCTGTAAATGTGAAACTAGCATCTAGTCTAGAAATGAAAAAAAAACAACAACCACAGATGAGAGAAAAATACCTTTTTTTAGATTTTTTCCCCTCAATGCACAACTGTAAAAGCTCAGAATAGTTACTATCTATGTGCAATAGACAGCTGACTTTTTATGCTGAGTTTTGATATGTTTTATCCACTATAGTACTTGTTTTACTATAAATCTTTAATGACTTTATAAGCTGTGAAGAAACACAATTAAAACCTTTCTGCTTGCTTGAATTTCCCTGTGGTACCCACAGGCTACAACAGTACATCACTGCCTCCCTACATGTTTACTTTGTAGGTGTGAGCATACCTCCAGAAGTCCAACACTGTGTTCTGACTGCTTCTCTATGCAGTCCACTTAGACTAACTGCATCTAGAAAACTAACACATTGGATGTTCAAGTACTTCTGTATCCCTGGCATCCTCCAAGCCTTGCTCAGCCATTCCCAGTTTCTCATTCATGGAGCTTCAGTATCCCCCAGGAGCCGCTGCCTGAGATCTTGTGGAGCTCTCAAACCAGGAGCTGCCCCAAGTCCTCCAGCCCATACTACAACAGTGTATAGGTTGCAGTGGAGCTTGCACAAAAAATGGACAGGGATGCACTTGTGGGAATGTGATCAGCTGTTGACCACCACTGCACCCAGTAACCCACTGGTCTAGAGGTTGACTGGGAAATAGTTGGTTCAAGTACCTGCTTCACTGTGGGGTACATATGGAGCCTTGACACCCGATTCAGAGCTAACAAGTCCTTGGGGTGACTAGGTACCTGGAAAACTGGATTGACCAAAGTCCCTTTATGCACATGACCCTTTTTTCCCCAAGGTTTTTGTTTGGACTATGCAGACGTAACAGCAACTCACAAAGGAAGTGTTTAAAACACAACAGGGCATCTCTTGAAGCCAGTATAGCACCTGAAACTACTCTCTCTCTTTTAAAAGATGATCTTATTTAATCAAGCCTTTTAACTTAACTGTAAAATATGTTCAGATTCTGCTGCTCTTCCATACAAATCCATAGGTGCCTCCTTGGAAGGAAAGAGTGTGGCATTTCCCCTCAGGAACAAAGCTGGGTCACCCAGCTCCCTCAGAGTGGTCACAATAACATTCAGAAAGCTTGACCCCAGCTCCTCTTTGTCACTGCTGAACTACACAGCTCTTCAAAAATCTGGATATGTTTAAAATCTTAGATGATAAACATCTATATAACAGAAATGCTACAAATAGAAGGAAACCCCCAGAATATTAAAAGTACAGACTCTGTAAAATTATAATATCTACCCAGCAGAAAGTAGTCTGTAGCATGATTTTCCCCAGCCACATCAAATGGAACCTCCACTTCTGTAGAACTGAGTATGTTTTAATTTATTCAGTATCACATTTCTGTGATTTTGCTTATGCAGTAATGTATACATATAAATTATTAATAATTTTGCTTTGCGGAAAATGCAAATTTCATCTAAATATTGAAAGAAAATCAAGGCTCCCTTGGGGCACAAAGGCCACAACCTCATCCCAAGTATAAAACTTAGAGTTTACAGGATTGCAGAAACATGGCACATCAGATCTCCACCAGGCAGATAGCTTTTGCTTGGTTTAGCTCCATCTCTGAGAATATTTTACCTGGATTTTATTCAGTTGACTCACAGACAGCATGCTTAAAAGGAGAAAGGAATCCAGCCAGGGGGAGATCCCCTTCATTGCTGTCCAAGATCACTCCATCCACAAAGGGAATCAGTTCTGTAATGATGGAGCTGGGAAGCAAAGATAATAGAAGAGCTGGCCAAACCCAGGCCAGATAAAACCAGAGCATCTGCAGCAGACTGGCACTAAGTTCATCATCAGGCACCCTCAAGCCAATGGGCAGAGCCTCCTGCCACAGCAGACGTCCAAGGGGCACAAGTGTCAGGTGCATGCAGTTTGAAATAATTCCTGTCCACAGCTCTGATGTCATTGCTCTTGATAAGCCAAACAAAACAATTCCAAAGGCTACAAAAACATCAGCTCTGCTGCTGGTGAACTGAACCTCTTTAGTGCTTCCAGGGAAGCACTATCCAAAACCTGGCAATGTTTCTGCAATCCTGTAAACTCTTTAAGTTTTATACTTGGGATGAGGTTGTGGCGTTTGTGCCCCAAGGGAGCCTTGATTTTCTTTCAATATTTAGATGAAATCTCTTCAGTTTTGCCATTTAGTTTGCTGAGAAGAGCAACACCTCCTGTGGTATGGTTACGTGCTAGAGCCTGGCTGCTGTTTGTGAATAACTTTCCCACTGTATGAGCAGGCAGCTCCACTGATTTTGAGTGGCTCCTGCTTTCCACTCTTCCATGTGGAAAGCTATTATTCCATTTGTATCTTTGCTTGTAATTTCCACGGTGGCAGACTCCAGCTTAAGACGTGTAAACTCAGACCTAGGAAAACCTGTTCAAGCTGTCTGTTCTAGATCCTTTGCAGCCTGGAGATCTCCATTGGTTGGAGTGATTTAATGTCAGGCAGGTCATTGCTAACAGCACAGGAAAGCATCTTGTATTAAGTGAAACCCCTGAGAAACTATACCTACCTACATCAATTACATTTAGATAGATTTTTCCCATTTCTAGTCTGTTTTGAGCCAGTAGCCATCTAAATACTGTACGTCCATCTGTTGGGTCACTGACTCTTTCCTTTGACTACTCCCGAAACAGCTGTCTTAGCAAGGCTCCCATTCTGTCTGGAGAGGGGAAAAGGGTCACTTTAAAAGCACTTTAACCAATTCCATCTGGGTACAAGAAGCCATGAGGTTGTCTTTTATGACTTGTTGCAGAATAAGATGTCTCAAACAAGGAGAATCCCCAGGCACTTTGTCCTCTCCAGCTACTCCAGTGAAGCGCCAGAAGTGGAAACCTACAGTAACCTCCAAACAATTCCAGACACCACAGAGCAAATGGAGTTTAATATCAGGTATCATACCACATTAATACTCCTTCTGTCCTCCCCATCCTCCCCCCCATAAATAAAAACCACCAGACTTTCCAGAAGACTTTGCTAAGCCAAATAATCATAGCAGATACTATTGGAAATGGAATAGATGCAAGTGTAGATAACCTGTAGTGCTTAATACTGACTGTGCAAGATTATGCTGCATTAAATGTCACTAAGATTTTATCCTGCACAGGGACACAGATGTGGCTCTTGATTAGAACCCCACCTGTTAGAGCAAGCAGCTGAGGAGGCCAATTTTACATCCTTCTCTAGGCGCCTCTCACAACACACTGATAGTGCTGCTTTGGCTTTCTCTTAATCCCATACATACAGTTATTCCAGTTCAGGAGTCAGGGGCTGTAGTTGTCCCTGTCTGGGAAAATTCATTTCTGTGTTGGTTTTTTTGTTGGAGATTTTTGGGGGTTGGTTTTTTTTTTATTTTTTAGAAATCAAGCCCAAGTTTTTTTAAGCAGATCTCTACAATTAAGCTCTTTAGCTTACTTACTATTCAGCAGTTCTCATAAACAGATCTCAATACAAATAGGAGTTAAAATAAAAATCACAGAATCACAGAATGTTAGGGGTTGGAAGGGACCTCTGGAGATCATCTAGTCCAACCCCCCTGCCAGAGCAGGATCACCTAGAGCAGCTTGCACAGGATGGGGTCCAGATGGGTTTGGAATATCTCCAGAGATGGAGACTCCAGCACCTCCCTGGGCAGCCTGGGCCAGTGCTACACCACCCTCAAAGGAAAAAAAGTTCCTTCTGATGTTCAGATGGAGCTCCCTGTGTGCTAGTTTGTGCCCATTGCCTCTAGTCCTGCTACTGGGCACCACAGAAAAAAGACTGGCCCCATCCTCCTGCCCCCCACCCTTTAAGTATTGATCTCTCCTAAATGCATAGTCACATTTTTTTACCAAAAAAAAAACCAACCAAAAAAAAAAAGGGTAAGTGTCTTAAGAGAAGCTAAGTTTAATTAGAAATTTTCATCAGGAAAGTGTAACCACTTCTTGTCATCAACATATAACAAGGTTCTGCACAGCCCAGGTTCACCCTGCACCCTCCCAAAAGGTTCATATCCTTTCAGTTTGATAGCCTGGCACCACCCATTAGCTGGGGACATTCACTGCACCCTGGAACTCAGTGGAATAAACCTGTTGGATGACAAAGCCAGCAGTTATGTAAGATAACCTATTTTTCAGAGGTCCAATGTGAAGGCTGCTTCAATATTCTGCCTTCCGGGAAAGAGGGGAAAACCCAACCCAGAATTCCATTGCCTTAGATAGGAAAATGAGACACGAAACCATCCAGCATGTTTCTCTTTTTCTGAAGTGCCAAAGATGCAGCCCTTCTGTATGCATATAAAGATGCATGTAAGACTCATAACCAGCACCACCATAAATAAAAACTCCACCATAACATTTTGCTGTTGCATGCCCAGCTTAGTCCAGCTGTTGGGGAATAACTTTATCTCACAGTTGCAGAGTGTTTTTTACAGAATTGCTGTTGCAGTGTTTTCCTTTAACATCTACCATGCCTCACAGCTCAGCTACTCAGGTTGGCCACCAGCTGGCCCTCATTGGAGATGAATTTAACAGGACATACCACAGGAAGTTTGAAGATGCACTGCTTCATCTGGCACATGGGTAAGTTACCCTACTGGCACTGCTGGTCTTCAGGTCCTTTTAAAATTCATGTTAAACAGACAAATGGTAATTTTTTATTAGAGAAACAAGAACATTTCTCTACACAAAGTGAAAAAATTTATTGGTACTTCATACAGAACCTAAAAAAAAACCCCAAAACAGATGGGGGTGGGACTAGGTGACCTTTAAAGGTCTCTTCCAACCATACCATGACAAGCTTGTTTTACAAGAAAGTTTTATGATGTAAATTGTCTACAGCTATTTGCAATCAAAAGACTTCAATAGTTTCTTAAAAGACTTAAAGTATCACAATAGCACAGTAGTGTTCTAGGTTAAGACAGTGTCTTCAAGCACAACTGAGTGATGAAAGGTCTGCAGCCTAGTCAAGTGTGACGCTTCAGGGATTAACATGTTCCTGCAGGTCAAATAACCTACCCATGCACATACAAGAAAACGTGGCTAGACTAGTTTTGAGTTGCCTTTTATCTGCTGCGAGCTGACAGGGTTGTCAGGGATAGTTATTAACTGCAGATTAATGTCCTAACCTGAGAGAGAGAATCTGTGTCTGAACCCCAAAGTACTCCAAGTGGCTTCTACCTTTTCCCTCTTGGCTTCAGGGAGAGCACTATCACTTAACTGCAGACTTATACAGAATGCAATCCAGTTATAGCTGTGTTCTGGACACAGCATATGGTCATGTCACTTCTGCCTCACTAAAGCTGAATTGATACTGCAGAGAGACCCTGTGGGGTTGCTGGGTCAGTCCTGTAGTGCTGCCTTGAGCTCTGGTTCTTCAGAGGTCAGCAGCTCTTGTTGGCTTGCACTGTGCTGAGTGTGATACGAGCAAAAGCACAAGACTGCCCTTCAGGAACTCTGCTGCATGTTCCCTTGGGTGATGGTTAGCATCAATTAATTCTGAAACCAAATTATCTTTAGCTCTCAAAGCCTCTGCTAAGTTGCCAGGTCTTCAGACTAAATGAAGAAATACACATATACACATAGACTTTTAGGAAGGCACATACTGGAGTTTTGGGTTCATATTGGTAGTTTTCTAAACCTTGCTATTTTATTTGCCAAGTTTTAGAATAAATTTTTATTCCCATGCCTTCTCTTACTTTAAATCATCAGGGTTGCCATCAGTGTTTTCCAGACATGGACTATTATTAAAAGTGTTCTAAGAAGCTTTGGGAATATTTGGAACAATAACTGGACAAAGAAGATAATTGGTTATGGCAGCTGGGTATGTTCTCTCCCTTTTCTCCCACCTTGTTGTTGACAAGTAGGTAAAAGCAACACCTAACTCCCATGAGTAAATGTGGCTTTCACTTTGGGTTTATTCCTTCCTTTGCTGGTGTTACCCTATTGCCCCATTTTTTTTTCTTTTTCGGCTGAAATTTCTTTTATAGCCATACTGTGCCAAAAGTCTGCCAACAGTTGCCCAACTTCCACACAGCTCCCGGGGATTCCATACAGAGGGAAAGTGTGTGCCATTGTAACAAGCTGTAAGGGCCTCCTCTAGGGGAGATAAGCAGACCTGCTCTGCTACCCCTGGTGTTTTACCCTGTGTTTACCCTGGAGAAGAGAGAATTCAGAGGCTGGATATGACCCTGCCACTGCAGCAGTCACAGCAGCCACCAGCAAAACTAGACCCCACTGGACTGTACTCCCCATTTTACACTGACCTCACACACAGCTATGAGGTTTTCTAACCAGCTGTCTTTTTGCTATCTCTTATTCCTAATGCCCTTCCCTTTTCTTCCCCCAGATCTGCAGGCTTCCTTTCAGATGCACCTGCCAGAAGCTGGTGCCTGCAGCCTTGCTTGCTGTTGCCTTTTGGTGGGCCTTGAATTATGGACTGTGGAATTAACAGAGAGAATTACACTAGGAGGTCACTGCTGGACTCTGACCAATAGCATTTTAACACCCAGGTGGTGGCAGTTGGTTTGTTTTTCAAATTGACACTGATAAAAATCTCTTTTGTATTTAAACCCTAGGCTAGTGCTGGGTCACTGCTGTTTCATACCTTTTTTTAAAAAAAAAAAATGTTGAAAATAAGGAGGTTGTTGCTGGCTAACTGCCTGACTTGCTACTTCTGAAATGTGACTCCAGGCCATTAGGAAGTCTGTCTTTTTTGTGTTTGTTTTAATGCCATATTTCATAGAAACAGGTTTCTTAAAGAGATTCTGGATGTGGGGAAGACTGAAGGCATGCTGGTCATCCTTTAAAGTTTAACACTGTAAAAGCAATAGTAAAGATTAAAATCATGATACTTTTTTAAAATTAAATTGTTGTCCTCTACTTGCTTTCCAAGACTGTGCTATCCACACATTAATAACAGCATCTTGTCTTGTATGTTTTGCTAAGACTAAGGACAGGCTTCACTTGATTCTTTTCTAGTAAAATCAGCATATGAAATGATACATTATTGGAAAAGGAGTGGTTAGGATGAGCTAGCATGCAAGGCACTTGGCTTAGTACTTGTCAGCCACTCAAGACAAGCTATTACTTTTCCAGAACTTTTTAGAAATCTACTAATAGATTTTATATTCTTCTGCCTCTTTTCAAAAGAAAATTGAGTTGCCCAGAAAAACAAAACAAACCAGAATTTGACTGAATTTGGGAAAGGGTTTTTTTTGATGACACATCTTTTTGAAAGGCACATGCTTAGAGGGCAATAGATGACTAGCAGCAACCTCAGCACAGCTTGCAGGGCAGAGATGGGGCAGCTGTCACCCCTGCAAACCCCACAGCTGGCTTCCTTCTTGCTTGACAACATGCCCCAACCATACCAAGGTAATTTCTCTTTCTCTGGGTACATCTTCCCTACCCTTTGCTGTTGAAGCTCTTTTTCACTGAATGCAGTTTTAGACTCTCTCTCAGTGAGAGAAAACCGAAAGTGGATCTCTGTGGTTTGGGTATTCCCCTCAGCAGAGGGGATACCTGCTTCCTGCTTAAGTCAAGCAACCACTATGCTTAGTGCATTTTTAAAACAGGATAAGAAAATATTTAATGGCCTAGTGATTTATGCACTCATCTGAGAGGCTGGAGCCACTGCTTTACATCAGACAAGGAATTTGACTGACTGTTCTTCAGTTGAAACAAATGCCAAACCCAGTCAAGTGTAAGCAAGTCGAGGAAATTGTTTCCTCTCTTTTCATTAATGGTGCCCAAATCCCATTATGATCCTAACCATCCATCTCAAAAAAGAAAAATCTTCCAGGGAAGAAGAAAAATGAAAATAAAAGGCGCAGTTAGAGTATTTAATTCAATTCATTTGAATTCAATTCATTCATTTTATGTTAAGTATCTTTGATTGACCTGAAATGCAGAGGAAAAAAAAGTATGGAAAGAAGGTCAGAAGGTCTGTAGAGGGTGGTGGCCCCAGCACACCCCAGAAGTTCAAGCAGCAGCAGGAGGTGTTCTAGTGTCACCTTTTATCAAAATGCCCTGGAGCCAGCCTACCCTTCAGCAGCAGGTAGGCAAGTTTTCTCTAGAAAAGCAGTTAGCACATCTGGAACCTTAGTTTCCCTCAGGCCAGAAGCTGATCATATAACCAAAAATGAGACCAAAGTTCCGTCACACTGCTCTGTTTAACTCCCTATCAGCAGTGTGATAGAAAAGACATCATTTAGTTAAGGGTAAAAATTCCCATCAGGAGGGTCTAATCAATAATCCAAGCACATGTAATTGAAGTACCAGCTGCCAACATATTGATTCTTCCCTGCTGGATCACTTCAGCACTACAAAATAATTTTAGTTCTTTCTAGATAAATAACCTTTATGTCCAGGGATAAAAGGGAGGACTGCTGCACTGCCTGTTCTGTCCCAGAGCTGCCCAAGATGACTCTGCTTTCTCACTATTGCAATCAACAGTGTGGAAGTTCAGCATCCAGCAGGTATGGAGCAAAATATAAAGGAATATAAAATGCAATGAAGCAAGTGAAAAACAAAGCCAACAGCATCGGCAACAGGAATTAGTGCCAACAGGAGTACCCCAGCGAGCAGCAATAACCAGGCTCCCCTCTCACCTGTGGAGCTGAGCAAAGAGCCTCTTAGCTCAGGCTCCACAGTGTGACTCACAAGATCCAGCTTTAATTCTGGGTTATTTTTTTCACTGCATGCTTCCTTATGTGACAGAGTTTAAAGGACTTGATTTTCTTCCCACATCCTGTTTCTGCTTGTTCCTAGATGAAGGAACTACACTGACTTTTCACATTGGAAAGGTTGTTTCCAGAAGCAGAAGGGATAGACGAGTAAGCACATACAAGAATGCAGATAACAGTACTATGATGCAGAATTTTGTTACTCCTCATAGAATCACAGAATCATTAAGGTTGGAAGAGACCTCTAAGCTCATCAAGTCCAACCATCTACCTATCACCCCCATGCCACTAAACCCTGGCCCTAAGTACCACATCTATATGTTTTTTCAACCCCTCCAGGGATGGTGACTCCACTACCTCCCTGGGCAACCTGGGCCAAGACTTAACAACCCTTTCAGGTTAGAAATTCCTTCTGACATCCAATCTAAACCTCCCCTGGTGCAACTTGAGGCCATTTCCTCTTGTCCTCTCACTGTTAATCCAGGAGAAGAGACCAACCCCCATCTCATTATTTCTGGTAAGAACAATACAAACAGAGAATGGGTCTCCAAGATTTTCACCAAAAAATTATAAATAACTTTTAAAAGTCCAGAAACTAAGAAACACTATGCTAAACTCAAAATTAGTGCCATCAACATGCCATGCTCAGTTCCAGCTATCATACAAGCTGGTTTCAAAGTCACAGAATCACAGAATGGTTTGGAAGGGACCTCTAGAGGTCATTAGTCCAACCCCCCTGCAGTGGGCAGGGACATCCCCAACTAGACCCTACGGCAACCTGGTATTCCCAGGTGGTCTCCCATCCAAGTACTAACCAGGCCCAACCCTGCTTGACTTCCGAGATCAGGCCTTCTCAGGGTGTCACTAACATTGTATTTGCCCTTACAAGACATAGTCAGAAACATCTAACACAGCACATAATTCAACCTTTGATAATAAGAATGGGATTTGATGGAGATATTCTAACCATCTGGGGTTGACTTTGGTAAGCTTTATTGAGTAACACCTTACCTGGAACACATAGGAGCCTTCACTGAAATAATTCTCTTTCCAGCAATCCCAACCCTTAACGCTCAGTCTCTAATAGCCAACAGTTGACAAATCCTTCTGTATTTCACTAACAGTTAATGTTTACACATGCCAAAAGTAGAATTTGTAACCTAAAAGTAGGCTCAGCTGCCAATTTCTGTTGACAGAATAACTCTTCAGTAATACACTCCATTAAGTTATCACAATCAAGGCTAGCATTTTAAAATCCACTTTTCAGAAAATTGGATATTATGAAATGATTAATAATTTTATTTGGAAGTTATTCCACATTTCGTAACACATTCTGGAAGATGTACATGGTCATTTAAGTAATACATCCTCGTATTTTCCTACATCTCTATTAAATATACTATTAAAATACCAAAACTAAAGAGCTAAAAAGAGCTAGAGCTCAGCTGAAGCTTCTGGTCACACTAGGACATGCACCATGTAACCTCACCCTGCTCATACACAATCCCCTAGTAAATACTGTTCTCTAGTATTAACTCAAGCTTTCTGTACCCTTCACAGACAAAGAGCAAACAAAGCAAGCATACATTTTGGGTGCACCCTGCAGCTATCTGGCACAGGCAGCTCCAGGTTGTAACACAACTGTATTTTACTAAGCCAAAGGTTGGTTAGAGAATCCAAACGGATCTTTCACTAAAGCTGGTCCCAGTGCCACCTTGAGCACTGCAGACACTGTGGGAAGCTGAAGGTACTGCTCCCCCCACAGCAGCCAGCCAGCCCAGGGAGCTGCCACCAGCCTCCCCTCACCCAACATTGCAGGCAGTGACAAGCGAACTGGGAAGCTCTTTCCAGGAGGGCTCAGAACCACCTGCTACCCTCCAGCTCATCTCCTGCTTTAGGGAAACACACAAGCTGGCAAAACAACAGTTTAAAAAAAACAGAGTCAACCAAAATACCAGCATTCCAACCCTCCTTCCTAGCCCTCCCTCAGCAAGCTGTCCAAAGGTGTCCCCCCAAAAGAGCCTTCCAAAATGTTTCCAGCAGTGCTGTTTTCTGCTTCATCAAGAAAAGTCATCCAAAGGGCAAATCCCAGCCTCCACAGCCTCAGAGGCTTGGTCAGAGATGACAAGAGGTCAGGGATTTTGGGAAGCTTCTTCATTCCATGAAACTTGGCACAAGCAATGCAGTACTGGACAAATGGGGGCAAAATTATTTCTATCCATGTGTGAACTACAGGCCAGTAATCATGCACTCCACAGCATTAGAAATACCAAGAAAAGCTTTAAAGTTTATTTATCCTTAAGAAAATCACATTCCTCATACCATCTTCTGCCTTACCTGGTTGCTACCTGGCAATATGGACACAAAATAAAGGAACTTTCCAGAGAAGAACCTCCCACAAAGTTAGAGAACAGGATCCCCAATGCACTGAGAGCTGAACCAACTGGAGAGCTGCTCTGGATGCACCCTGGAGCCCAGCACAGAGCCCACTCCTACCCTTGTATCCACACAGAAGACAGCCTTGCACCAACCCAAAGCTACCAACTTCAACTTGGATCCACACCTCAACAGAAGAAGAAAAGAGAGGAAGTTGCTTGCAGGCTTGAGGCCAAGCAGAAGGTGATTTGCTGTGTTTATTGTCAGTTTAGTTTTGCAGTCCTGACAGAGATGGCAAAGCCAGACTTTGCTCTGCGCTTCCACACCTCAGGCACAAGGGGAAGGAAAATGTTGGCTGGAATTACACACATGATGCTCCTTTCATCACCAGAAGCAAGGAATGTGTAAGACTTCCTCTTTTGGGAGCACAAAGTTATCATTAAGGTATGCAGAGCAAACAGGTTGCATGTGTTTTTCTCAAAAGGCTACTCAGGTGCTTCTGTTTCCTCCTCTTCCACAGCATCTACATGGTCATACTGTTTCCAGGCCTTTAAATTGCACTTTCTGAGAACGGCTCCTAGCTGCTTCCCAGGCCCCACTTCGTAGGTGTAAGGAAATTCTGTTCCTTGCTTTCTTTCATACAGAGAATGCATGGTCTGCTCCCAGTGAACAGGTGAAACCACCTGCTTCACTAACAGCTTCTGAATATGCTTGGACTGCATGTACTTTTTGCCATCAACATTGGAATAGACACAGACCAGGGGTTTCTGAATCTCAATCGATTTTAGGACTTCAGCCAAAGGCTCTACTGCTGGTTCCATAAGTCTAGTGTGGAAAGCCCCACTGACTGGCAGGAGTTTTGTATGGGTAAAATAGTATTTTCGGGCATTCTCCTGCAAAAACTTCAAAGCCTATAAGAGAGAGAGAGAAGTGAGAGTCTTGCACAACAAAGGTTTCCTCAGTCACCCCACAAGAGCCACCTCATCACACTTCACATAAAAAGGATTCCTTTCCCTACCCAACAACTGAGCACACACTGGGAGTAAAAAAATTCCACAGGTCATATACTTCTGTGTGGACAAACTAAGGTTGTATGTAACTTCCACACAGAAGTGCAAAGGAAAAGTTTAAAAAGAAATGAAATCTTAAATTCCACTTAAGGAATTCTGAAGCAATACCTGCAAGTGTCCTGCAATGACTCTGCTGTCTGGAAACAAATAGTTGGAAATGTCACACACAGGGTTCTCTATACCCAGCGATTCACAGTGTTTACGAGCTTCCACGCAGGCAAATTTGTAATTTGTCTCTCGCCGACCGATAACCGATAGCATTCCACTGGGAACGGCTTCCGATGCCTTTTGCATGGCCTCGGCGCGCACCTTCACCGCGTACAGCGCTAAGGAGAGAAACAGAGCTCCGTAAACACAACCGATACAAACACCCCTGAAGGCGCTCTGCGTCTGCGCACGAGAAAGGGTGGCTGTTTACTCCCATTAACGTCAATGCTTTTAATGCTCTAATACACGGATTAAAGTAAATAGGGGAAGTAGAAAGTAAAACTTATCCTCCAATTAAAAAAAAAGCGGGAGGGACACAGTGGTTAACAGGCGAGATGCTATGGAAGAAGCCCGGGGTGGGGGGGGATCCTACTGGTGGAGGTTCACAACGTTCCCCGGGCACCTTCGGCAAAGCTCAGGGCTCCAGCGAAGACCAGCGCCGCGAACTCCCCCACGCTGTACCCCGCCGCCGCCACGCAGCTCTCCACCACCTGCACGGAGACAGACCCGAGGCCAAACATCAGCCGGATACCGAGCGCTGGACGCCCGTGTCGGGCCTCGTCCCGTCAGGACCGCCGAAGCCGTGCGGCCGCCGCCTCGCAGCCTCCCGTTGGGGCCAAGGCCTATAGCTCAGCCCGGCTTCACCCCGCGGGGCCCACACCGGCCCGGCCTACCCACCCCCACCCGCTCCCCCGCCGCGGCGCGCCCCTCACTTTAGGCTGCTGGTGGTTGAGCTTCTCCACGGCGGCCAGGGAGGCGACGAACACGGCGGGCTGGCAGTGCTGGGTGCGGTCCAGCTCTTCCCGCGGCCCCTCCAGGCAGAGGGAGAGCAGGTCGTAGCCCAGCACCTTCTCGGCCAGGTGGTACATATCCCGCACGCCGGGGTACCGCAGCAGCCCGCGGCCCATCCCCACGAACTGGCTGCCCTGCCCGGGGAAGAGCAGCACCGTGCCCGCCCGGGGAGACCGCCGCTCCCGCCTCGCCGCTGCTGCCTCCGCCGCGTCCGGCTCCTCGGCCTCCACCGAACTCTGCAGCAGGTCGCTCAGGGTCGCCGCCGGGGCCCCACCGCCGGGGAGGGAGCTGCCCCACCGTCCCTGTACGCCGCGGAGGCCTCCGCGCCCGCTGCAGCCACCAAGCCGCCATGTCGCCGCGGCCCAGCAGCCCATGGCCGCCGCCCGGCCGCCTGCGCTGCCGCCGCGCCCCGCGTTACCACGGGAACCGGGCGGCCCTCCCTGACAACCG
Source organism: Bucco capensis (assembly GCA_013396975.1). NCBI lineage: Eukaryota > Metazoa > Chordata > Aves > Piciformes > Bucconidae > Bucco > Bucco capensis. Next base: position 59,380 of record VWZO01015499.1, read on the forward strand.
CCCTCCGTCCCCGCCCGGCGCCGGCAGGGGGGAAAAAGGGAGGAGAAATGAGGTCTGTTAGCAGTCCCTGGCGCTCACCGCCCTAGGCCTGACCCGCGCCGCGCCGCTCCTCCTGTCCGGCGCCGGACGTCCCTCCTCGGGGCGGGCCCGGGCGGCCCTGGGGGCGGGCCCCGCTGCCGCGCGACAGAGGAGGTGCGACGGGCGGCAACGGGAGAGCGGAGGTAACTGCGGGGTTGCTCTGCGACCCCCTATCTATGGGACGGGACGGGAGAGCCGGCGGCGGCAGCTGGCTGAGCCGCCGGAGGGACCGCTGCGGCCGAGTCTGGGGCCTGCCGGTCCCGACCCACGCCCCTCACCCCAGGCAGCGCCCATGTGGGTCTCGGGGTTTCCCGGAGCGGCCCCGGTCCGGGCGTGAGGCAGGGCAGTTGGAGAGGGTAGTCCTGTGGCGAGCGCGAAGTAGCCGGCGGCAGCCCTGCGTGCTCCGGGAAGTCCCTCCTGGGCAGAACGGGGACAGACCGCGGGGGCTGGATAGAGACACCGCCCAGGGGGCACAGGCCCTGGCTCCCACTGCTGCCCTTCGCCTTCTCGCTGGCGGGGCCGGGCCGGTACCGCAGCTCCTGGGCAGGGGGGATTTAGCCAGGCTAAACACTGACTGCTTCTCTGTGCCGGTATTTGGCATGGAAAGGGATTTTTAAAGCAAAACAAACCAGTAAACAAGGAAGCTTATTATTAGTTTTGATTTTGTATGTGAGTTTTGGAGTAGTTCACAACAGTGCAGCTGTTGACAGCTCTCGGTCAGAGGCAGTGGCTGAACGGCAGACACCTCCATTCCAGCAATTTGGTCTCATAGGGTCCTGCAGCTCTGCCTTCTCACACGTGTACCCTGTGTCCCAGAGTGAGCATTATCTCAGGCTGTTAATTTAACTCAAAGTATTTTCTGTCAGTGTCACTGTAACACTCTTGTTTGGACATTTCTTTAAGGGCTTGTTTTGTATTTTGTTTTCTTCTGAATTCCCAAGTAATGCTTATAAACCAGCATGAAATGCACTTTACTAATTTGAGCAATGGCAAATTATTATTATGTTTTTTACCAAGTGATAGTTGCCATGCCCCAGTTGCAGTTGTGCAAGGACTTTGCATCACTGAAGGTTATGAAACAGTATCAAGCAGTGAATCAGACCCCACAGAGTAGTTTAATACAACAGATTGTATTAGTGTAACATGGCAGAAGGAAAATTCATCAGAGCAGCAAGAAATTCTGGTGCCTTTTTAGTCAGGCCAGTTCAAAAGGACTGTGGTGAACAGATTTAGCTCACTTTTCTGTACCCTATGGTGCTGCTCTATAAGATGGTTTCCTACTTTTTTGTCAGCCTCCAAGTAAAATACCTGGACCAGCCAGGGAGCTTCTCTGGTTAACTGAACTGTACAGGCAGTAGTATAGGAGATGTATGACTACATCCCACTCTGTGGCTGTCTCTACCTGTAAGGTGAGCAGTAATACCTCTTGTGCTAAGCTGAGTGCTGGGTGGCACCTTACCAGCTGGGCCAGCTGAGGTAGTACCTCAGCCCTCAGCAAGAACTGTGAGTAACTACAGTGTTCCTTGAACTTAGCTTCTGCACTAGAACTTGGAGGTACCCTCACTCCCAGCTGCCTCATGAGCCCTTTTGCACCACCACATTAGAGTCCACCCTACCAGATGCCCATCAGGGCCTGGGCAGAGTCATGATTGTGAGCTTCATGTTTGATGCTTTCAGGGCAATGCCTGGTTCCTGCAAAGCATTGCAGCAGCCCAGGTGTGCTCACACCCTAGCACTACCATGTTCTTGCTGGTTCACCATCCAGGGCACAGACCACTTGTAAAGCACTTGAGACCTGCTACTGGTGACACCCCGTGATGGTCCCACTGTTATTAAAGCATCCCTTGGACATGGTGCTTCTGCTAGGTTTTACTTTTGAAAGAATAGCTAGCAAGCTGAACAGAGTCAGGCCTGGAAAATAGAAATATCCAATATTGATCCAATTTGTTTTTAAGAATAGATATGGATGGATAGCACTTTCCAAATGGGCAGACAAACAAGGAGGAGGAAGACTCTACAGCAGGAGGTTGGGGGGCTGTTTGGAAGAAAGATAGTCAAAGGGATGGTTGGTATGCTGTGCACAGAGTGTTTTATACAAACACACCTAGGCAAAATTAGTAGAGGCTGAGCAGGAAATGGCACAGAAGCACCTGGGAAGATCTTGTTCCATTGTACATTTCAGTTCCCAGTATGTGCATCTGCAATAAATCATAGATTTCTTTACTTGTGCTCTGCCCTTTTCAAATGAGTGTAACCTGGGCAGGGAGATTTGGTGTCTCTGAACCTCTGTTACATCTGTAAATAAGTATCAATATACTAATAAATACCAAAATACTAATCTATAGTTATAAATACCTAGACTATACATGTCCTTGTTAGATATTTATTTCATGGATATTGTTTTAAGTGTCTCTGTTACCTTACATTAGAGAACAAAGATAAAGAGTGCTTCTTTGTGGTGGCTGTACTCTGTGTCACAGACTGTGATCCAGCTTTGTTGTTAGTGTTGTGGTTTCCCAGGAGTTAAAGCCCCAACACAAATAAATAGTTTATCAGTATAAATTAAGTATATACCCCTTAATTCTGCTGACAGCTATCTCAGGAAGAAGCCTTTTTCCCCTAGGGAAAATCTGTATGCTGCCTCTGGGACTTGTCCAGAACCTTATCTGCCCTCAAATAAAGATACTGCAGAGGGTGAGAGGGAGTCTTGGGACACTCTCCCCAGCCTCTCCTACTCCTCTCCCCTTGAAAAGTGTGGTCACAGCACTGTCTCCCTCAGACCAGTGGGGACTGGGATGCCCAGAGCCCTATGGGTGATTTAGCCCTGCTGAGAGGTTTCCCTTTGGGTTTTTAATGCCAGAGCTGTAATTTAAGCCCCATGTGATTGGGTAGCCAGCACTAAACTGCAGAAGAAAGGGATTAGCCAAAGGCTTATCAGCACAGGGATGTAAGAAAATGCAATGAAAATAGTTGTCCTTTCCTACCTTCTCCTTGCTGCTGACTGAGCTCTCCCTGGGAGTGCTCAAGAGAAGAGGAAGGGACCCACCTGCCTTTCAGAGGCCTGCTCAAAGAAAAGTGTTGCAGTTCCTTTTTCATGAGGCTGAAACAAACCAGCCCCTCTGTCATAATAGTCTGTCCCTCCCATAGCATGCCTCATCCCTTTTTTTGGGGGTGTACAGTATTTTTTTCCAGTAAGAGGAGGTCACAGAAAGCTCCTGTTTGATTTTCTGCATGTTGAACCATCACAGAGAAACAACCTGCAGAAAGCTGGAAGCCCATTCAGCAGCAAGTTGCAGTATTGTTTTTGTCCCCCTCCCTTCATTTCTTCTGCTACTCTATGTAGCTGGAAGCTGCTTTGGGCAAGCCAGATGTTCTGAACACCTACAAAAATTATTTTAAGGGGTCTGTAAACCAAACTGGCCTAATGCAGCCTTCCCTGCACTGCTGAAAAACTGCCTGGAGGCAGACTAGGGCTGAACTGAACATGGGCAGGATGATGAAGAAAACGTTGCAGATAAGAAGTGGCAAAAGAAGCAAATTGTGTGTGAGCAGAAAAGATTTCTCAGAGGCAGATAATCTGCTGAGCTACCATCAGCAGATACCATCCACAGCCAGCCAGCTGTCTTCTGCATGAAAATCAGGTGCAGGAATATTGTGCAACCAGATCTCACCTTGAAATGGAGCTGGGATGTGATTAAGAAAGTAATAATTATTTCTCAGTTGTGTAACAGGGGTGTAGCCACAGGAGCTGTGTTATTGTGGTGGATTTACCTCAGCCAGCAGCTGAGCACCACACAGCTGCTGGCTCACTCCTTCCCCTCCCAGTGTGATGGGGAGAACTGGGCAAAAAAACAAGTTAATATTCACGGGTTGAGATAAGAACAATTAAATAACTAAAATAGACACAACAATAATAATAGTAATGAAATATAACAAACAGAGGGAGAAATAAACACCAAGAAAGATAAGTGATGCAAAATGCAATTGCTCAGCACCTGCACCTGCTCACCACCTCCCAAGCAGCAATCCAGCTTCCCAGGCAAATTCCTCTAGAGCATGATGTTCTCTGGTATGGAATATCCCTTTGGCTAGTTCAGGTCAGCTGCCCTGGCTCTGTCCCTTCCCAGCTTGTGCACCTGCTCACTGGCAGTGCATGGAAAACTGAAAAGTCCTTAACTTAGGATAAGCACTACTTAGCCACAACTAAACCATCAGTGTGTTATCAGCACTGTTCTCACACTAAATCCAAACCACAGCACTGTACCAGCTACTAGGAAGCTCTGTCCCAGCTGAAACCAGGACAAAAGTGTCCTGGGTGTTATATAAATGTGGCACAGATCTCCTGCTAGAGCACTGAGCAAGTGCCCTGACTCTCCAGTGCATCCTTGCTTTTTACTCTCCCTAAAGACCTACACCAAAAATAAGCTAGTGCTGCTTCCTGAGTTAGCTTTTTATGGGAAGATTGACAAGTACTTCATTTCTTGGGAATTAAAACACAGGAACTCCCACTGCTAATGGACAGCTGTGGTCTACTAGGCCAAGCCTACCAGCATATTCTTCTCTAGCTGCATGGCATTGTTCTTCTCTCTCTTTGGTACTAGGCAAAAGGGACAATTAGGCCATGCTTGGGAAGCCCTGAGAAATGCTATTGGAAAAGAGAGTCTATAATTAGTAGTAACAGCAGTCAAAAGACTGGGACACCAACATTCAATTCCAGCCAGTATGTTCAATCTCTTCACTTCTATTTCTCCTTTCCTCTTCACCTTGCTGCTCTTGCACATAGCAATTCCCTCACATCCCAGTAAAAGCATATCCCTTTCATGCTGTTAACAGGCAATATGGGTGACGACATATACTGTAGCTGCCAGCCTTCTCAGAATCACAGAATCATCTGGGTTGGAAGGGACCTCTGGAGCTCATCTAGTCCAACCCCCCTGCAGTGGCCAGGGACATTCCCAACTAGATCAGGTTGCCCTGGCAAGCCTCACCTGGAATGTCTCCAGGGATGGGAACTCAACCACCTCCCTGGGCAACCTGGTCCAGTGTTCCACCACCCTCATGGTAAGGAACTTTTTCCTAATATCCAGTCTAAATCTACTCCTCTCCAATTTAAAACCATTGGCCCTTGTCCTTTCACTGCAGGCCTTTGCAAACAGGCCCTCTGCAGCCTGCTTGGAAGTTCCCTTTAGGTACTGGAAGGTCACTAGTAGGTCCCCCCGAAGTCTTCTCTTCTCCAGGCTGAACAATCCCAGCTCCCTCAGCCTGTCCTCAGAGCAGAGGTGTTCCAGCCCCTGAGCATTCTCGTGGCCTCCTCTGCACCTGCTCCATCAGCTCCATGCCCTTTCTGTATTGGGGGCTCCAGAACTGGAATCAGTATTCCAGATGCTCCCTCAGGAAAGGAACAGTAAAGATCTGGGCAGAGGAGAACATGTTACCTCCTTTGCTCCATTTAAGCCACTCCCTGATAACTAGCCAGTGGAATCCATCAGGCAGCAAGTGCTGCAGCAGTGACTACAGCAAGGAGCTGTGCTGATTTTTCCTTCCTTGTTGTCCATCCTCCACCCAAGACCTAATTGGTACTGTTCCCACAGACTAGCACATCCTTCTCCCAGTCTTCCCAGACTTAGTTCTGAATTCTTCCCTGCTTAGTTTTAATTTTTGGTTTTGACTGTTGTCCTGCTTTGTCTGCTCCCTTTTTTGTGCTCATTCCTAGCCAGTCCCCTCCCACCACTCTCCTCTAAGGCATGCTCACAGCCTAGCAGCCTGCATGCCCTTTCTTGTTTGCTCCTTACAAATGTGCTTTACCAGTTCCTCCATGCTCTGTTTTGCCTTCAGAGTTCTGCTCTGCTTCTATCAGTAGGGTATTTTTTGATCCCATGCAATCTGGTTTATGGCCCCAGCCAGTAAAATCTTTTCATTAACTCCGCAGACTCCTGAGTACAAGGACAAAAACCATAATGCAAGCCAGCTCCCTTGCTGGCCAAGCTTCTACCTGTTCTCCAGACAGAAATCCACTCTACCAGCAGCATTGTGACAAGGCAACCCTTTCCTTGCTCCCTTTCCTATCAGTTTAAGCACATCTGTTCCAAGTGGAATTTCCTCCTCCCCATCCCAGCAGTCAGAACTAGAGCAAGAAAAACTTTTACACCTAGACTAAGATAACAGCCATGTCAGTAGGGCACTTTCCTTTGACAGTCCTCTGAAATGCTGGTTGCTCTAAAGCTTTAGTTGCTCTCCTGGGGCTTCCCCAGTTGCTCTTGCCCCACTGCTGCAGCCTCTCCTGGAATTCCATCCTCCTGCCTAACAGCTGAACAGGAACTGGGTGGATTTGCCTACTGTATGTTTGAAAAAATAAGGTGTTTCAGTTCTGCTCTTTTTTATCATACCTCCAATCTGTATACATTTTAGCAAGCTCAACACAGCTCTTCTGGAGCATTTGGGTTTTGGCCAGAAAATCTGCAATGAAACTTTTTCCTGCTTTACTTGCTTACTTTTTTGACTGCTGCCTGTACTCTAACTAAAGCAGAACAAGGCATTACTTAGTCTTTTCTGAATCCAGCTTGGCAGCTAAGATTGCTGCAACTGATGGAATGCTTCACGAAGGAGCCACAGGTGTCCTCCCCATTTATCCATTGAGATCATCCTTGTTTAGCAAAAAATCATTTAAGTGCTTATCTCCTCATTGTGCTGCCTGATGTTTACTTGCTGTTGAGGTCACATCACTCTTGCTAGTCCTTGAGCATCCTCAGCTCTCTCACAACATACCCAATTCTTTTGCCTGAGCAGAGGAAAGCATACACCATTTCTCACTCCTGACTATACCACTTGATTAAGTGAATAAGCTTTTTGGTCAATACAGAAATACACACTTCAATTTATATGATATCAAACTGCTTTATTCCTCTGGTATACTTATCATAGAATCATAGAACAGTTACAG
>VWZO01015501.1:14141-44202 GCA_013396975.1 Bucco capensis
CTGAGGTCTCCTCTCAGTCTCCTCTTGTCCAGGCTGAAGAGACCCAGCTCTCTCAGCCTGTCCTCCTAGGGCACATGCTCCACTCCTTTCAGGATCTTGCTGGCCCTGGGCTGGACTCTCTCCAGCAGCTCCCTATCCTTCTGGAGCTGAGGGGCCCACAACTGGACACAGCATTCCAGGGGAGGCCTCCCCAGGGCACAGGAGAGGGGAGAAGAACCTCTCTGGCTCTGCTGGCCACGCTCCTCTGAATGCATCCTAGGATGCCATTGGCCTCTTGGCCACAAGGGCACATTGCTGCCTCATGGGCATCCTCCTAGCCACCAGCACTCCTAGAGCTTTTTCCCCAGGGCTGTTCTCCAACAGATCAGTTCCCAGTCTGTACTGATCCACAGGCTTGTTCTTTCCTGGATGCAGTACTTTACACTTCCCCTGGTTAAACTGCATTCAGTCTCTCCCTGCCCATGTCTCTAGCCTGTCCAGGTCACTCTGGATGGCAGAACAGCTCCTGGTGTGCCAGCCACTGCTCCACTCCTCAATGACAGAAAGTTCCTCCATCGGCCTGTGTTTGTAATGGATCAAAGTATTTTGGTAGGAAGGTGTTGAGATTGGTCAGCTTGGGAATATTTTAGAGCTTCAAATCCAGGACATGAGCTCTTTGTCCTATATCACAGCAAGAGCAGTAGTGGCATGCATTAAGCTTGATGTGCCTTACTGAGCAGAGCAAGAGAACTCTTGGCAGAGGCAAGAAAAAGGAAGAAAACTCACCCAACTCCAGCTGGGTCCTGCTGATCTCATCTTGAGGCAAGTAGCTCCATCCCATCTGTGACTCCTGCAGAGCAACAGCAGCCAGCAACACAGAGGAGGCCACGAGAATGCTCAGGGGCTGGAACACCTCTGCTCTGAGGACAGGCTGAGGGAGCTGGGATTGTTCAGCCTGGAGAAGAGAAGGCTTCAGGGGACCTACTAGTGACCTTCCAGTACTTAAAGGGAACTTCCAAGAAGGCTGCAGAGGGCCTGTTTGCAAGGGCCTGGAGGGAAAGGACAAGGGGCAATGGTTTTAAATTGGAGAAGAGTAGATTTAAACTGAATATTAGAAAAAAGTTGCTCAGCATGAGGGTGGTGGAACACTGGCCCAGGTTGCCCAGGGAGGTGGTTGAGTTCCCATCCCTGGAGGCATTGCAGGTGAGGCTTGCCAGGGCTCTGGGCAAGCTGATGTAGTTGGGGATGTCCCTGGCCACTGCAGGGGGGTTGGACTAGATGAGCTNTCATTACATGAAGGGCAATGGGTTTTTCTTCCATCTACTCCCACTCTGCTTCCAAATTTAAAACTATTCAGCCAGTAGATACTTCTGGTTTATCCTAAGGGCTTACTAAGAGGCCAGGATGCAGATGTGCTGATAAAGGCCAGGACAGATTGCCAAGTGCAGGAGCCATATGCAACTTGACCCAGGAAAGGATGCCAAACTCAGCTCTGCCTGGAGAAGTGCAGTGATGATCAGTGCTTCTGCTAAAGCAGCTGCCAACACCACATGCCATGGACTAGTGAGGGCAGAGGAGATGGCTTACAGCCCAAACAAACACTGCAGCTCCAAAAAAATAGCCCAGAAATCAAATACAGCACTTGGGAAGGGAGCAGATGAGTTTGGTTTCTACATTGGCATCTGGTACTATGATCAAACCCAAATCAGAGGGACCAGGCAGACTAGGCAAGACCTGAGGAGAACCTGCCTACTGGAGGAGATGGTTGAGGAGGGTAAGCATCACCATGGGGCTCTGCAGCTCCTATCTTGGAGAGGTTTGGGAAGAGATGCTCCAGGCAGCTCCCAGGACATCTCCCACCCTGCACACATCAGGCCCAGCTGAAGACAGTCAACTCCATCCTGCCTTGAAAGGGTCTAGTGAACAAGCCCACCTTGCTCAGGAAGGGAACAGTGGGCAACAAGGAGAACTGAAATGGGGCAGTAAATGGCAGCCCAAGTGTGGGCAGGGGAGAAGAGATGCAAGAGGAAGCTCTTTACTAGGAGAGGATATAAGAGATGGGAAGGCAGCCTGGGAGCAACCACACTTGCAGCAGTGCTGCCTTAGAAGAGCAGGAAGCTGGGGACAGAGCAGGAGAGAGGGCAGGGGTGAAGTGCCATGTGTGAAAGCAGCCAGGCAAAGAAAAGAGAGCATCCTGACATCAGTCCCTGCTCCACTGGAAAGGGAGAGACTGCAGGCAGCTGGATCTGCCAGGCTCTTGCATTCTGAGACCTAGAGAAGCATGGAGGTTAGAAGGGACCTCTACATGTCTCTAGTCCAATGCCTGGCAGCTTGCCCTGCCAGATTCTGACCAGGCCAAGGTGAAACATTTTTTCCCTAATTACCAACATTAGTTTCCCACATTCCAGCCTGTCTGTTGGCTCTTGTCCTACTGCTTGGGAAAGAGTCTGGCTCCAGCTTTTCTATCTCCTCCCATCAGATGCTTGTAGACAGCAATGCCATCTTCCCTTAGCCTCTTCATGGCTGGACTAACCCAGTTCTCAGCCTCCCCTGCACATGCCATGCTCTAAATTCCCCCTATTCCATCTTGGTTCCCACCACTAGCCTTACTGCACTATCACAATGTTCTCCTTGTCCTGGAGAGCCCCAAACTGGATGCTGTGTTCCAATGCAGCTCCCTCTCTTTGGAGGGCATGTTGCTGCTCCTAACCTGCTGGCTGTACTCCTGCTCACACAGCCCAGCTCCTCCTGCAGCAAGGACTCACTGCCAGCTCCTTTGCACACAATCACAGAATCATAGACTATCAGGAGTTGGAAGGGCCCTAGAAAGATCATCTAGTGCAACCCCCCTGCCAGAGCAGGAGCACCTAGAGCAGCTCACACAGCAATGTGTCCAGGCAGCTCTGCAATGGCTCCAGACAAGGAGACTCCACAGGCTCCTGGGCAGCCTGGGCCAGTGCTCTGGCACCTGCACTGCAAACAAGTTCCTCCTCAGGTTAATAGTAAACCTCCTGTGCTCCAGCTTGCTCCCATTCCCTCTTGTCCTACCATTGGATGCCATGGAGCAGAGCCTGGCTCTCTCCTCCTCACACTCACCCTTCCCATATTTCTAAGCATTGCTGAGGTCTCCTCTCAGTCTCCTCTTGTCCAGGCTGAAGAGACCCAGCTCTCTCAGCCTGTCCTCCTAGGGCACATGCTCCACTCCTTTCAGGATCTTGCTGGCCCTGTGCTGGACTCTCTCCAGCAGCTCCCTATCCTTCTGGAGCTGAGGGGCCCACAACTGGACACAGCATTCCAGGGGAGGCCTCCCCAGGGCACAGGAGAGGGGAGAAGAACCTCTCTGGCTCTGCTGGCCACGCTCCTCTGAATGCATCCTAGGATGCCATTGGCCTCTTGGCCACAAGGGCACATTGCTGCCTCATGGGCATCCTCCTATGTCCATCAGAATCCCCTTTTCTGCCAAGCTGATCCCAGCCTGTCCTGTTCCAGGGCTAAGTCTCTCCCAGAAGCAAGACTTTGGGTTTCCCTTTGCTGAGCTGCATGAGGTTCCTCTGAGCCCATGACTCCAGCCTGTGGAGATCCCTCCAAAGATACCCCTTTTTCCTCCAGCATATTGACCATTTCAGCCCAGCCTGGTGCTGAGAAGAACAAAAAGCAGTTAGCACCAGCACAGGGAGCAGCTGTGGGCTGACAGCTTGGAGCAGGACTGCCATAAACCTGTACTCTGAGAAGTACTGAGTAGTACTCTGAGAGGCAGGGTGCTGAGAAACTTGGACAAAACTAATGCCTGCAAGATTCCCACCCTCCCTCACATGTTGGAGTCTTTTCCTATGCAGTTAGTCTGGTAAAATTAAGGGGGGGAATAATAAAACAATCAAGAAGCATGTTGGTTTTGTCCATATGACATCCTCTGTCCCTACTGTGCTGGCTGGGGAATAATAAAGGGAAGGCAGTTTGCTCTCAGCTGAGCTGCTCTGGCTCCAGCCTGAGCCTTGGACTCACACCCTGCTGCCAAGAAATGGCAACTGGGAAATGAATGAAGCTTTAAATTCCCCCAGGAGGAAAAAAAAATGCTTTCTGCCCACTTTCATTCCTTCACTGCCCAAACCCCCAGCTAACAACAGAGGTTAAGGGGCTGAGGAGATAGAGGATCTCTGCATCTCCATCCAAGGATTACACTGGCTCTGCTAGCAGAACATAGAATCCTAGACTGGTTTGGGTTGGAAGGGACCTCTGGAGCTCATCTAGTGCAACCCCCCTGCAGTGGCCAGGGACATCCCCAACTAGAGCAGCTTGCCCAGAGCCCTGGCAAGCCTCACCTGCAATGCCTCCAGGGATGGGAACTCAACCACCTCCCTGGGCAACCTGGGCCAGTGTTCCACCACCCTCGTGGGCAGGAACTTCTTTCTAACGTCCAGTCTAAATTTACTCTTCTCCAATTTGAAACCATTGCCCCTTGTCCTTTCCCTGCAGGCCTTTGCAAACAGGCCCTCTGCAGCCTGCTTGGAAGTTCCCTTTAGGTCCTGGAAGGTCACTAGTAGGTCCCCCTGAAGCCTTCTCTTCTCCAGGCCCTTCAGTGTGTGGCAGAGTGCTGCAGCAGGTGCCAGGGAACATCTGCACCCTCTTCTCCTGCACCTATGGCCATGGAACTGGTATCCATGTGCTAGTTTCATACAAACTCCTCTGCACAGTGTTTTCTGGCTGTGGTTGTACCTCAATACCTGTTGCATGCAGCTCAGCACTTAGTGGGGACTTGTCCACATCCACCAGCATCCTTCAGCATTTTGAAGGTGAGAAGCCATGAAAGGCATCAAGCCTTATTTCATCCTGCCAGAGCTCCTTAGGAGCAGGCACACTCACCTGCAAGAAGCCCTAGGCTATGTTCTCCTTCTTCTACATCTTCATTTGGACATCACCACACAAAGTCCTGAAGCCAACTGAGTTCTCCTTCCAAACTCCAGAGCCATGACTGTTCTTCGGGAAAGCAGCTGTTATGATCTCACTGTGCCAGGCTTGTGTCCACACTGCTAGCTCTGCACTGGCAAAGGCAGGGTGGTGGAGGAGCCAGCAAACACAGCTTAGAAATGCCTCTGAATAGTGGAGATGCCTCTAAGTTATCCCATTCTAGGGAGTGGGGGAATGCTAGCTGTGCTCCTTTCTTTCCAGACTCTTCTGGACAGCTAAATCCCACCCTAAGCTTATGAAATATCACCTCCCCTTTATTTCTGTATCTATTGTATCTGCTGATGGCCAAAATTGACATCTCCCTCTTCCTAAACCCACAGCCTTTGGATCTGAAAGCAGATGAAAACACAATGGGAACTCAATCTAGCTTGCTCCCTGTCAAATGGAATCCAAAGGGAGCCCAGAGCCCAAGCCTGAGGCTGTCAGTTCTCCCCCAGCACCATGCCTGTCATCCTGCTCAGATGTTTCCCCTGCATCTCTTGCCTGGTCCCACAGCTGGGAGCTGTGTGCTGTCACCTTGCCTGCCTCATTCAGGCATTCCAGAGGAGCTGAGCCAATGGGTTTTAATCCAATGGATGCTCTGACTTAGGGGAAAGGCAGAAAAAAGTAGGCTAGACTTTGCTTTTGCCAAAGCTCAGGTGACTGCAGGATGCTCCAGAGAACAGGCTCTGCTGTGCTCCATGAGGAGAGCTGGAGGGAAGAGCAGCTCCCATTCCTGGCTTGTGTTCAGCAGGGGAAACACCACCATAAGAAGCTAATTATTTCAGCTTAACTAATGGATTCATTATATGCTGGGGAATAAAAAGCCATCTGTATGCCATACTGTCCCAACTCCTCCATTTCACCTCTGGGTCTGCTTTCAACCAGCTTGTAAAAAAAGGGAGGAGAGGAACAAAGTCTTACCTGCTGCCAGCTCCACATCTTCCCTGCCCTGCCTTTGCTATCCATTTTCATCTCCCTTGTCTGGAAACAAATCAATACCATGTCAGTTCACACCTTGTCCTGACTGGATGTTGTCCCCAGAAATAGCTGGTGGCCAGTGAAGAAGCAGCACAGGCTGGTGGCTGGCATGCTGACTTTGCCTGCAGGATATCACAGCTCAACTCCCTAGGCTGCCACAAGCAAGTGTTGTGACCTTCTGCAAGCTGGGAGGGCTCTGGTGCTAATGGCATTGGGGGTACAACAGCTCCATTCCTGAGCTAGGAGCTCACTGCCACCTCAGCAGCTAGCAGGGCACAGAAAGGCTCCTATGTGAAGTGTACTGGAAAAGCACTGCACCTGGGAAAGAACAAGCCCATGGATCAGTCCAGACTGGGAACTGATGTGTTGGAGAAGAGCCCTGGGGAAAAAGCTCTAGGAGTGCTGGTGGCTAGGAGGATGCCCATGAGGCAGCAATGTGCCCTTGTGGCCAAGAGGCCAATGGCATCCTAGGATGCATGAAGAGGAGCGTGGCCAGCAGAGCCAGAGAGGTTCTTCTCCCCTCTCCTGTGCCCTGGGGAGGCCTCCCCTGGAATGCTGTGTCCAGTTGTGGGCCCCTCAGCTCCAGAAGGATAGGGAGCTGCTGGAGAGAGTCCAGCCCAGGGCCAGCAAGATCCTGAAAGGAGTGGAGCATGTGCCCTAGGAGAACAGGCTGAGAGAGCTGGGTCTCTCCAGCCTGGACAAGAGGAGACTGAGAGGAGACCTCAGCAATGCTTAGAAATATGTGAAGGGTGAGTGTGAGGAGGAGAGAGCCAGGCTCTGCTCCATGGCATCCAATGGTAGGACAAGAGGGAATGGGAGCAAGTTGGACCACAGGAGGTTTAGTATTAAGCTGAGGAGGAACTTGTTTGCAGTGCAGGTGCCAGAGCACTGGCCCAGGCTGCCCAGGAGCCTGTGGAGTCTCCTTGTCTGGAGCCATTGCAGAGCTGCCTGGACACATTGCTGTGTGAGCTGGTCTAGGTGCTCCTGCTCTGGCAGGGGGGTTGCACTAGATGATCTTTCTAGGGCCCTTCCAACCCCTAACATTCTCTGTGGGCTCCTCAGATGGGAAGAGAGGCTGCAGCTCCAGCTGAGGGGTGGGCTAGGCAGAAAACTCTGCCCAGAGGAGTTTCTGCAGTGAAGACTTCCATCTCCACCTGGAGTAAAAAAAACCCAACCCTGTGGAAATTTCCCCAGTTTTATCTAGAACAGCTTTTTTATTTTTGTTGCTTGTTTGAAGTTTTCCTGGCAGAGCAACACAAGGGGAAGATGACACTGCTCAGTTTAGTCATCTAAGTTACCTGCAGCAGAGGAGTTAAGGGCTGGGAGACCCTAGAGAGAGAGCAGGGGGAGAGATGGAAACTCCATTGCACTGCTCAGCTGCAAGCTTTCCTTGCTCAGCTCTCTAATACCTCCCTTGTGCTGCCTGAAATCTCTCAAGAAGAGCATCCTAGCCAGACATCCCCTCCCTGGACATGAGCAGGAACCCAGTCCTGCATCCCTGGGAGCTGGAGGAGGCAGACCCAGCAGCATCCTTGCAGAGAAGGAGGACACCTCCTCTTCCCCTCCATCCCCAGCAGGCAGGGCTGGCTGCAGAGCTCAGCCCCTGTGAGCAGGCAATCCAGGCTCCTGCCCTGGCTTACCCAAATCCTGCAGGTCTCCTTTGCAAACCTCCAGCTGGAAAGAATGCTCAGAGCCAGGAGGTGCTCCACATCCAGCAGCCAACCCCAGCTGAGCACCAGCAGTGAGAAAAGGGAGAGGACACAGCCCTGCTCATCATCCCCTCCCTTGATAAGGTCCATTTGTCCTATCTGAGTTCTCCCACAGCCATGGCAGAGATCCAGGACTGGGATGCACTACACCTGCCTGCACTTGTGCTCAGGACCTTATCTGTGCCCAGGCACAGCTGTAATGAGGGAGGCAATCTGGGGGCTTGACTGTCCCAAATTGCTTTGTATGAAAGCATCCTATGAGGCATGGTGCAATAAACAGGCAGACAAACAGCCATTTGAAAACATGATTCCCCACATGCTAAAGGATCTCAGCAGAGCATCAGCTAGAATTACTCCTGTTACTCACTCCAGTCCTGCCTCCCTCCCTGGAAAAGCCCTGGGCCAGCACCTCCTGATTGATGGAGCTCACAGACACAGATCAGAGTCATCAGGGGAGCTGGGTTTAAAACCTTTCCTTTATAGACACAGGGATGGCAGAGGGGGTTCAGCCCCAGCTTTGACCTCCAGTGCCAGAAACATGATATGACTAGCTACAAGGTGTCTTCCAGAGCCTAAATCCCTGTTCTCACCTAGAGAAGCCCAAGCTGTCCATGAAGTGGGATAACGAAGCAAGCAGCTCCACAGGCACCAGTGAGAGGAACACATTCCTGCACCAGCATCCTGCTGCTACAGGAAAAATTGAGTCCTTATAAAGAAATAACCAGCTCTCCTGTTTTCCATGAGGCTCCCTTGCCCTGAGATGGTGGCACAGCTCCAGCTTCTTAAGGAGGATGCTGCACTGCCTACAGAGGGGCTTGGGACAACCTGAGCCCTGAAAATGGTTGCTTCTCAGTCACATCCTTGAAGCCTGAATTGATTTCAATCAGTATTTCTGATTGATGTTAATGAAAAGAAGGGCTTTCCACACCACCTACTTCAGCTTCAAAGTGCCTGTGCTCCAAATCTTTCCCTTTTTGTTTTTAATTGACTAGAAAGGAAGAAAACCAAACTCCTCCTTTCTGTTAAAACACCTCAGGCTGTAATCACACTGAAACTCTGGGCTCTGGTTGCATTCTCCCTACCTCCTTCCAGAATCATTAAGGTTGGAAGAGACCTCAAAGATCAAGTCTAACTTTCTACCTATCAGTACCATGCCACTGAACCATGTCACAGAGTCACTAAGGTGGGAAGAGACCTCTAAGATCCTCAAGTCCAACCATCAACACATCATTACAATGCCACTGAACCATGGCCCTAAATACCTCCTTCCTTGCCCTTGAGCCCAGCTTCCAGCAGCAATCAAGACAATACTTGAGAGAGCTGGGCCTGTTCAGCCTGGAAAAGAGAAGGCTGAGGTAGGATCTTATCAATCCTTAAAGATGGGGTGTCAGGAGGATGGGACCACACTTATTTCTGTAGTACCTAGTGAGAGGAGTAGAGGCAATAGGCACAAACTAGCACCCAGGCAGCTCCATCTGAACAGGAGGAACTTTTTCCTTTCATGGTGCTGGTCCACTGGCCCAGGCTTCCCAGGGAGATGCTGGAGTCTCCATCTCTGGAGAGATTCCAAACCCAGCTGGACACATCCTGTGCAAGCTACTCTGGCAGAGGGATTGGATTAGATAAACCTGTATCAAAAATAGTGTGACCAGTAGGAGCAGAGAAATGATCATCCCCCTGTACTCAGCCCTGGTGAGGCTTTTTTGGGCCTCTCAGTCCAAGAAGGAGCCAGAGGCATTGGAGTGTGTCCAGGGAAGGGCAAGGATGCTAGGGAGGAGTCTGGAGCACAAGTGTGCTGAGGAGCAGCTGAGGGCACTGGGGTTGCTTAGTGTGGAGAAGAGGAGGCTCAGGGGAGACCTTAGCTCTCTCTACAACTCCCTGACAGGAGCTTGGAGTGAGATGGGAGTAGGTCTCTTCTCCAGGGTTAACAATGAGAGGACAAGAGGAAATGGCCTCAAGTTGCACCAGGGGAGGTTTAGATTAGATATAAGGAGAAATTTCTTTCCTGAAAGGGTTGTCAGACATTGACCCAGGCTGCCCAGGGAGGTGCTGGAGTCACCATCCCTGGAGAGGTGCAAGAAACATCTAGATGCTCTGCTTAGGGCCTTGGATTAGTGGTATGGCAGTGATAGCTATGGTTGGACTTGATCTTACAGGTCTCTTCCAACCTTAATGCTTCTGTGATCTCCAGAGATCCCTTCCAAACCCCTAGCATCCTCTGCTTCTGTGATGATTTGAGACTCCTCCATCCCATCCCGCTTGGCCTCTTCCCATCTCCGCTCGAGCCAGGCCACTCCAGCATGCCTCTGGAAGCCCATTATGGTTTGCTGGAGGTCACCCTTACCTAATTATGCCACTGTTCCTCCCAGCCCCAGGCTGACCCTGCCTGCTTCCCCGAAACGGATTAACATGTCTTGGTCACTTGAGCGTGTGGTGTGTGTCTGCTGCGGGAGGGAGGGAGGGAGGGCAGCGGCTGCAGGGCTGCCTGCAGCTCCCTGTTAGTTTGACCTCAGCCGTTTCTTTGGGCAGCCAGGCCTGTTGAATGGGGCTTTCATTCCCCTGACCCCTGGGGTCATCTGTTTTCGGAGCATGAAATATGGCTGCTGGGGTGGAGAGGGAGGCAAGAGATAAACCGCGCTGAGGAGCCTTAACAGGCCAATGAGCCGTGACTAATGATGATTGGGGTTTGTCTTTCCAGGCCATAATTTATTGGGCTGCTGACCACTTAGTGCACTGGCAAGGGGATTAACTCCTTCGGGGGCAGGTTCTGCTCAGTAGGGGGTTGGGTCTACTCCTTGCTCATCTTTCTCCTGGTTTTGCAGGGAGAGCAAACATTTCTCTCCCTGCTGAGAGGCTTCCTGGTGTTTGTATGATGGTTTTGCCCTGGAGTTACCATCCCTGGAAGGGTTCAAAACGATCTGTTGATGTGGTAGTTAGGGACATGGTTTAGTGGCAGGTTGATGGTTGGACGTGGTGATCTTAGAGGTCTCTTCCAACCTTAGTGATTCTGTAGCACCATTTGGTGGCATGGTGGTGATAGGTTGGTGGTTGGACTTGCAGATCTTAGAGGTCCCTTCCAACCTTAGTGATTCTGTAACACGGTTTGGTGGCATGGTAGTGCTAAGTTGGTGGTTGGACTTGCACATCTTAGAGGTTTCTTCCAAACTTAATGATTCTGTAACACCATTGGGTGGCATGGTGGTGATAGGTTGGTGGTTGGACTTGCAGATCTTGGAGGTCTCTTCCAACCTTAGTGATTCTGTAGCACCATTTGGTGGCATGGTGGTGATAGGTTGGTGGTTGGACTTGCAGATCTTAGAGGTCCCTTCCAACCTTAATGATTCTGTGACATGATTTGGTGGCATGGCAGTGATAAGTTGGTGGTTGGACTTGCAGATCTTGGAG
This sequence comes from Bucco capensis, assembly GCA_013396975.1. Lineage (NCBI taxonomy): Eukaryota > Metazoa > Chordata > Aves > Piciformes > Bucconidae > Bucco > Bucco capensis. Next base: position 25,160 of record VWZO01015501.1, read on the forward strand.
GTCTCTTCCAACCTTAGTGATTCTGTAACACGGTTTGGTGGCATAGTGGTGATAAGTTGGTGGTTGGACTTGGGGATCTTAGAGGTCTCTTCCAACCTTAATAATTCTGGGGAAAAGAAGTGCTTCTTGTGGCTTTTCTCCTAGTGGATTTCCTATAGTGATGTCATCCTTGCTGTCCCAGCTGTTTCTTACAGCCAGAAGAGGAGCCATGGAGCATGGGGACTCTCTTAGGTGAAGAATCATCATGCTGCTAGATGGCAGGCAGCCACCATGAGCCACGACTGCCCCATCAAAGGAGCTGGCATGTCAAACACTGCTCTTACATCTTCATCACACAGCTCCAGCAAGGCCTGCAGCTTTCTCCTGGGAGGAAAACCTGAGCCTGACAGCACGTTCCTGGCAGCCCTGCCATCCATCTCTGTCAGCCCATGGATAGATGAGTGTGGACAGGGATGCTCCTTCCCAGCTGCAGTGTAAGCAGCCTGGGAAAAGGATGGCAGCAGCCCCACAGCCAGCCAGGTGGGCAGAAGCAGGCTCAGTAACTAGGATCTAAGCCCTGGTTTTACCTTTGGTTTAATTTGGCATTCCATTTTTGGAGGTGTTAACTGAAGTAAAGTTGGCTTTGTCTTGGTTGGTAGCTGGAGGAGAGGATGACTCTGCAAGGAGCTGGTTGGAAAGAAGCCATTTTGTGCATATTGGGGTTTGTGGTGGGACCTGTATCATCTCCAGCATCCTAAAAGCTGAGTAAGACAAAAAAACCAAGGGTTATTTTATGTTTAAGTTACTTCAGTGGCCTTTATTTTAATGGCTGAATTCTTCCTGTGCCTACACAGCTGCTATCAGCCACCCTGGGTGCAATTAAGGAGGCTCACATAGCCTGCCTCAGTTTCCCCACCTGAAAATAAGGAGCAGGGGGAGGATGCTAACACCAACTGATGTGTTTGGAGTGAAAAAGTTCCAACAGGTGCTGAGGGAGGGATTTGGTGCAGGGAAAGCAGCAACCCATGTGCTAGTCCTGTGGGTTTGAGTGTTGAGTGCAGAGCTCTCAGGCATGGAGCAGTGCAGGGACAGAGGGATCTGTGCTCCTGCCAACCACAGCTTTGGGGACTCTCCTGAAAAATCCATTTCTAACCCAGCCCTAAACTGAATCAACTGACTGACTCCTCAGACGAGCTGTGTTTTAAACACTGAGCCCCTAAATTGGAGTGTATTGGGTTCCTTTGCATAATTCCTCTTTAAAAGCACAGAAGAAAGATCTCAGAAAGCCTGGGGTGAGAGTGGAAGAGCTCCCCAAGAGTTGACACAGATCCAAACCTATTTCACCCTTTCACTAACCATAAGTATTTACATATTGAGAGCCATCCTGCCAGAGGAGCTCCCTGCCTCTCCAGGCACAGGAGTAGTGAGTGTCCTTTAGGACATGGGAACTTCAGCAGGGCCAAGGAGCACAGGCCAGATGGCACAAGATCTCCCCTAAAGCCAACAGCCTGGACAGGCACAGCAGGAGGTGTCCACAGTGGCTGCTTGGGACACAGCAGGGATGGTAACCCTGCTGCAGGTGCCTCTCCATCCTTTAGCCCTGCCCTTCAGAGTAAGGTTTGGGAAGGGATTTGGCTACTTGGGGCTAGTTTTGTGCTGATTTGCAAGCCCTAGAGCCCAGCCCCTTAGCTGTAGTGAAAGCACTGGCAGAGCCCAGGTCTGAGCTGCAGCTCTTAGAATCCCAGAACAGTTAGAGCTGGAAGAGACCTTGAAGCTCATCAGTGCAGCCTTTGTCCTAGCCCTAGCAACCTGCTAAATGATGCCTCCCAATGCAACATCTACCTGGCTCTGAAACACCTCCAGNCTACCACAACTTGCACCACCAGAGCTCAGGGAGCTGGGACTCTGCAAGCTCAATCACTCTCTGCCTCATTGCTAGCAAATTAAAGGAGATAGTCTCATCCTAGCTAGGCTTGCTGAAGGTTTCTGATTGGCAGGCTTAGCCATGTGAAAGCTAGAGGGGAAGCAGTGGGAGTTAGGAGCAGCTCCTAGCTTAGGTGAGAGCTCTGGGAAGATGCTGCTGCAGCTGGAATTTGCTCTGTAGTTAGATAGGTTTGGGTTTTCAGCCTTTTTTTCTTTTTGAACTGCTTTTCAACAGCTCAAAAGGTGCCAGGGTTAATTATATCTCTGCTTAGTCCCTGCAGAAAGAAGAGATCTTTGGAAAGAAAGGAAGGAAATATCTCCTTCCCTGGCCATGCAGCCTTGCTGGCATCTCCTGGGCTGCCCTCCCAGCACCATCCAACCTGACATTCCACCTCCTGTTTGATCTCCCCTCACAAGAGACCTTCCTCTGACTGTTATTGTTATCACTAAATAATGCCCAGGCAGCAGAGGCAGAATTACACAGCTCAGCCTTTTTCCTCCCAGGTGGAAGGACCACACACAGACACAGCAACCTGCACCCCACAGGACAGGACAGGCAGCAGAGATGCACAGGATGGCTGAGAGATGGCAGCCAGTGGCCAAGGCTTGGAAAGAAAGATGTGAGAGCTCAGTAGAGAGGGAAAGAAAGTGGAGAGGGGAAAAAAAGCCAGGCAAGCTGAGAAAGTGAGCTCATTGCATCCCACAGTAGATGCAGACCTTTAGGGCTCTGCAGCCAGAGTGATTAGGCAAGACATGATCCAGCCTTTGCTGGCCTGATGCAGGGTAAGAGGTCAGCAGCAGGCTGATAAAACAGAGTATCTTCAGCTCCTCTTGGGAGGGGTGAGGTGGCTAAAACATGCCTGCAAAGGTCTCTGAGCAAACAGCTTTGCTGTCCCACGGGGAAGGACTTGTTAGGATGTCAGGCAGTGCTAGGATTAGGGGGAATGGATCCAAACCAGAGGAGGGGAGATTTCAGCTGGCTGTTAGGAAGAAGTTGTTCCCCATGAGGGGGGTGAGACAGTATCCCAGGTTGCCCAGAGAGGTGGTGGCAGCCCCAGCCCTGGCAGTGTTGGGGCTGGGAGCAAGCTGCTCTAGTGCCAGGTGTCCCTGCCCATGGCAGAAGGGTTGGCACTAGAGGAGCTTTAAGGTCTCTTCCAACCCTGACAATTCCATGATTCTAAAAATCATCAGTACCCACCAAGCTCTGCTCTGCCTTCTCCCCTCCAAAATGATCCATTTGGGTGCAGCTGCAGATCAGTCCTGCAAAGAAGCAGGGTAGCTGCTGCTTCTGCCTATGCTGTGCTCAGATGCTGTTGTCAGAGAGTTTAATGTGGGGAGGGGGGGGAAATAGTGCAACTTTGTCCTTTTGAAGTGATCTTGTTACCTGCTGTCACCAAGCTTTAATGGGTGGCAAGATGGCTCTTGGCTGAAATTCCCAAGCCCAGCCTTGTAAAAGAGGATCTGAAAGTAAAAGAGAGGGGGAGATGTGTAACAGAGCCAAGACCTGGGGATCAAGAGGACAGAGGAACTTCCCAGCACATCAGGTTAACCCTTACAGTGCCACTTTCTACTACTCTGAAAGCTCATCTGGCTAAATGCCAGCTAAGAAACAGCATGGACTAAAGCAGGACTGCAAAACAAGGTGGGGGTCTTGAAAACAATCCTTCAGAAACATCTCAGCTTGGGTTTTTGGGGAAGAGAAAATGTACTTGGTCTTAGCCTGCAGTCTCTGCTTTGCTGTGCCATGCAGCACAGCTCCCAAGCCCATGAGCAGCATTGCCTCTGCTCGAGATGCTGAGGCTGCTTTGGATAAAGAGCCTGCTCTTGTTCTGCACCTCTGAGTTACTGGAGAAGCTGGTGAAAGGTTCTGGATTTATAGCCTTGGACAATGATTTATTTTTCTAAGGCCACAGCTGATAAAGCTGGGGAAGTGCCAAGGTGTGATTTCCTTGGCCTGCCTCTTGCTCCAGCACTGCAGCTCAGACACCTCAGCCCTGCAGAGGGGGAGAAATGCTCCAATAATCCCAAACAAGAGCCACAAAATCCACTACTCACCATGATGGTAAATACTGGTCCTGCAGATCTGTGTCTAGCTGGGCCCAGGGGAACCTCAGGAGCTTCAACAAGCCCAAGTGCAGGGTCCTGCCCCTGGGTCAGAACAATCCCCACTATCAATCCAGGCTAGGGGATGAGATGATGGAGAGCAGCCCTGCAGAAAAGGCCTTGGGGTGCTGGTGGCTGAGAAGCTGGCCATGAGCAAACAGTGCACGCTGGCAGCCCAGAAGCACAATGGCATCCTGGGCTGCAGCAAGAGAAGCGTGGCCAGCAGAGCCAGAGAGGTGATTCTGCCACTGCACTCTGCTCTGCTCACACCTCCTCTGCAATACTGGGGCCAGCTCTGGAGCCCTCAACACACAAAGGACNCCCAACATCCTTCCTTCCCTGACTGAGGACACAAGAGCAGCTCCACATCCCTTCTGTGGCTACTTCCAACCCTGCTTACATCACTGTGTGAGCAAGGTTAATCCTATGCTGAAGGATGGAACACAGGAAAGGAGCTGAAGCTGGAGAAGCAGTGTGGCATTCTCAGGTGAGACCAGGACTTTTGGGCCAGGGATTGCAAGAGAGGAGCCTGGAGAAGAGAAGACTTCAGGGGGAACTACTAGTGACCTTCCAGGACCTAAAGGGAACTTCCAAGCAGGCTGCAGAGGGCCTGTTTGCAAAGGCCTGCAGGGAAAGGACAAGGGGCAATGGTTTTAAATTGGAGAAGAGTAGATTTAAAGTGGACATTAGAAAGAAGTTGCTCCCCACGAGGGTGGTGGAACACTGGCCCAGGTTGCCCAGGGAGGTGGTTGAGTTGCCATCCCTGGAGGCATTGCAGGTGAGGCTTGCCAGGGCTCTGGGCAAGCTGCTCTAGTTGGGGATGTCCCTGGCCACTGCAGGGGGGTTGGACTAGATGAGCTCCAGAGGTCCCTTCCAACCCAAACCAGTCTAGGATTCTATGATTCTATGAAGCTGTAGACTCAGTCTGATAGCCTAGCCAGCCTTGATGTCAAGGAATTGCACAACTAGTTGAGCATTCCCCTCTCCATCTAATGCAAGCATTAGCAGCTTGCTGGGGCCATCCCAAGTGTAGCTTCACCTCTTCAGTCCCAGCTGGGATGAAACTGGCCAGAAAAAAGCTCTTGGTGCTCCTCAGGACTAAGCAGAGATTACCAAAGTCCTCATGAAGCAAACTAGGGTTGAGCTCTCCAGAAGATGGGTTAAAAGGAAAACAAGTGCAGTGTCTAGGAAAAGAATTACCTTAGCCTGCTCTAGATAAGGGGCAAGGCTAGGTATGTCTGAAATATTTCTATTACTTCAAAGTTCATAAATCTATTGGTTTCAAACTGTCAACAAGAAAGAGGAAATATGAGCTAGAGACATGGTTATCACCAGGAAAGGAATTTCCTCCAAAGGGAGAGCAAGACAGTAATGCCAGGAAAGAAGGACAGATAGGGAAATACCTCTATGAGATGTTAGCAATCTGGACAAGGCTGATCTATGAATACCTTTGCATTGACTCCAGCAGACCTTGTCTCTGCCCCAGCACCCTAGAAGGATGGCCAGGGAAGATTTGTTTTCAACTCAGCAGAAAGAAAAAACCCCACAGTAATAGAAACCATATGGGTTTATTGGTATTATTTGGTTGGGTTGTTTAGGTTTTGGGGGGTATTTTTTAGCAAGCCTTTGAAATCTTTCAAGCTTTTGTCCATAAAAGCCCTTTGGCCAGCTGGCCTGATCCTGCTTTTTGTGGTAGACTGAGCTGGTGTCCCCAAGGAGAAAAGTCACGTGGCAAAAGAGGTTGTATGGCCTGCAGGGCACAAAGAAAGGATGGAAAACCATGGGGAAGGGAAAGGAGACTCCAAGGAAGGACCTTTTGGTCTCAGCATGAAAGAGGAGAACAATGCAAAGGGGAAAAGCAAGGAGTGAAGAAATGAATGCTGGATCCTGTTGGACATTGTGCCTGCTTTGGGTTTGCAGAGGGTGAAACAGAAATGGCATTGACCCTCAGGAGCAGCTTCTCCCCTCAGAAGCATCCAAACCACACCACTTACACTCATCTTTGCTTCCATATCAGCTTCTCTCCAAACACAGCTCCCACATAAGCCTACCCAGACTCTGAGCCCACTGATGCTATTCCTCCTGAGGCATCCCTGCTTCTAGCAAAGGAGCCCTGAAGAGCTGATTCATTCCCAAATTGTGAGGGGAAGGGGGAAGGAAAGGGCAGAGCTTACATTAGGAGTGCTCAGGAGGTTCCAGCAGCAGGAGATGCACATGGATTGAGCACTGTCATCACTCCAGTGGGTGATAGGGTACCCCATGAAGATGCTGAGGACCTCCCTACATGTGTATCAACACATCCTCAGAAGATGCAGAGTGGCTCTTCAGCAGAGCTGTGCCTGAGCAGGCTCCTAGTGCTAGCAGTACTGAAAATGGGCATTAGAGAGCTCATCTTCACTGTACTCACCAAGCTCCTGACCTGAGCAACTGGAACCTCTCCAACACCCCTTAGCTCTGGACACAACACAGCATGCTCCATCTATTCTGGGAATACACCAAGGTCTCTGGTTCCCAGAGCTGTCAGAGCAGCACTAAACCCACCAAGAACACCTTCAAACAAACACATCCCAGCAGATAAGAAGGATCAGATAGTTGGATGGCTCCCACTCCCACCTGAGAGCAGCACAGCAGCAGAGTCGCGCACAGCTCCTATTTCCTCCTCTCTCTGCCTAGCCAAGAAGAGCTCTTCAATAAGCCCTAGCCTTTCCCCACCCCTTCCCTTCTCCTTTTATCTCCTTCAGCCTCAAGTCACCATCCTGTCTTAGGGCAAAGTTCCCAGCACTGGCAAGCCCTCCCCTGCTGATAACCCGAGCCTGCTCGGCCCCGGGGCCCACAGCTCAGCAGTAACTGGCTCATGGAAGACTGTTTACATTTGCCTATAAGTACAATTCCACCCCAGATCTAATAGTCTGTTCTGTGTATCTTACCCACTACTTAAAGCCCTTTTTATTCCTGAAAGCCATTATGCTCATGTGATTCTCCTCAAAGCCTTTCCAAGGGATTTTGTTTTGACAGGAGGGCATTAAGGGGGTGAAACTGATAGCATAAGTACCACTTACACACTTTGATCAGCTTGCCTCATAATTCTCTTGGAGAAAGTCTTGTATATATTAGAGAAGGAAATTAATTTTATTGCCTCTGTGCCTTTCTTTCCTGCTGGTAATGTCCAAGCACTTGTGCTCAGAACTGGGTTGGTTGTTTTTTTTGCAAGCTCCTCTGTGTTTCAGAGCTGAAGGACAAGTTGGGTTGTCCTCCTCCTCCTCCTCACATGAGGAAGGACTGGGAAGAGGCAGGCAGCATGGCTTGGGTCCTCATCTCTGTCCTCAAGAGGATGATTCCCTCTAACACCATCCCAACAGGTGATGAGAGAGGTGTTGCAAACTTTTTCCCTCACCTACACTGCATTTCAATGTTGTACAGATGAATTACAGCAAGATTAGACTTTTTCTGGTCTATAAATATCCTTAAAGATGGATATTTCTCCTGTAAAGATAAGCAGGTAACTAGACCTCACAGATGCCTCCCAAGTATTTATTTGGGATGCCTAATTCCCAGGCTAATGGTTTAGAGAAGAACTCCATGAGAACAGGCTGAATGTCCTGCAGCTGGGAAGGAATAACCCCATGGAGCAGGGCAGGTTAGGGATTCACCAGCTGGAAACCAACTCCACAGAGAAGGGCCTGGGAATCCTAGAAGCATAGAATGTTAGGGGTTGGAAGGGACCTGGAAAGATCATAGAATCCTAGAATGGTTTGGGTTGGAAGGGACCTCTGGAGCTCATCTAGTCCAACCCCCCTGCAGTGGCCAGGGANGGAGCCTGTGGCCAAAAAGGCCAATGGTGTCCAGAAAAAAGTGTGACCAGCAGGTCAAGGAAGGTTCTCCTCCCCCTTTATTTTGCCCTAGTGAGGCCACACCCAGACCCCTGGGCCTAGTTTGGGGCTCCCCAGTTCAAGAGAGACAAAGAACTGCTGGAGAGAGTCCAGCAGAGGCTAGGAAGATGCTGAGGGCACTGGAGCATCTGTGGGAGAGCCCTGTGAGAAGAGCAGAGCCAGAGGGGAGCTGCTCCATGCTGAGCAAGAGCTCAAGGGTGCAGGGGGCAAGAGGCTGGGGCCACACTCTGCTCAGTGGTGCCCAGGGCCAGGCCAAGGGGCAATGGGCACAGAAACTCTTGGTCTAGGCTAAGACACCAAAGATCAGCTCAGCCAGGGAGGAAATGGTTATAGGATCAAAACTCCAGCATAACAGAGCTGGTCTTAAAAGAAACAAAGAAGAGAACTCTGAAAAGCTGCCTTTGTATTTTTGCTAGTATTTTGCTAGTATTGCTGCTGTCTGAGCAGGTGATGTTGCAGCTGTCACTTCCCCTTGGTGCCACTCAGTGAAACAAAGGGACAGGAGAACATGGACAAGCAATGTCCAGGAGCTGCTAGCCATCTGCAGTTGTCACACATCTCAGCAGCACCTTGTCAGCAGGTAGGAAGCTGCCTGTGATCTGTAGCTTACAGTCACCAAGGCCATTCCCTCCTTAAAGACAAGCTGATGATGCCAGCCAGGAGCACAGAGTGGTGTCAATCTGTTCTCTCCTTCCCAAAAATCTTCTGTCAACCCATATCTTGGTCTTCTCCACCAGAATAAAAGGGAACTACACATGCTCACTGAGCTGTATGCACTATAACACATCTCTGCAAGATGGCTGGAGTGGGATTCATGTCACTTCACACTGGCACTGTAGAAGGGATGTCTAGTCTGAGCTAATGTTCAGTCTGATCATGATGGGAAGATGGATCAGCTCCTCAAAGTCTTTCCACCTCCTTAGCCATCTCTAGAAGCACCAACCATTTGCCAAGGAGAGCACAAACAGCTGAAGCAGACACTTACCTTATCTTTGGCAAGAGCCAGAATGATTCCTTTCTTCATTTGGTATCTCTACAGTGATCCAGGAACTGCACCATAAAGAAAATAAACCCAAAAAACCCAGTAAGAGGCCTGTAACCTGGCAGAACAACACAAGTGGCATGCAGTACCTGTCTTGGCCAATTCAGGCAAGCCCAGCTAAACAAAAAGCTCTGAGGACTTTCCTCCTAGTGATATCCCAGTCCACCTTGCCAGATAGAAGATACTTGATGGGCTAGAGCTTGAACAAAGCCTAGATGAGCATTCAAACCAGTCCCAACCATGACACATGCACCAAGAGATTCTCTATTGCTAGGGGTAGTAGTAAATAAGTGTAGATGGGATCCCATCCTATTGGAAGTGTGACTGGGACTTATAGAATCCTAGAACAGTTCCAGCTGGAAGAGACCTTGAAGCTCATCAGTGCAGCCTTTGTCCTAGCCCTAGCAACCTGCTAAATGATGCTCCCAATGCAACATCTACCTGTCTCTGAAACACCTCCAGGGATGGGGACTCCAGCACCTCCCTGGGCAGCCTGTTCCAATGGCTCACAACCCTTGCAGCAAAGAAATTCCTCCTCATGTCTAGCCTGAACCTCCCCTGGGGCAATTTCCATCCATTTCTCCTTGTCCTAGCACTCTCCACTAGGGAGAACAGAGCAGTCCCTGCCTCTCTACAACCTCCCTTCAGGTAGTTCGAGAGAGCCAGGAGGTCTCCCCTCAATCTCCTCTTTTCCAGGCTAAACAGGNGTGTCATCTGCAAACTTGCTAAGGGTGCACTCCATCCCCTGGGCCAAATCACTGATGAAGATGTTAAACAGGAGTGGCCCCAGGACTGAGCCTTGTGGCACCCCACTGGGGACTGGCTGCCAGCTGCATTGAACTCTGCTGACCACAACTCTTTGGACTCAGCCATCTCTCCAGTTTTTAACCCAACAAAGCATATGCCCATCCAAGCCAAGAGCAGTTCATTTCTTTAGGAGAATGCTGTGGGCAACTGTGTCAAATGCTTTGCTAAAATCAAGATAAATAACATCCACAGCCTTTCCTTCATCCAGCAAGCAGGTCACCCAGTCTTAGAAGGAGATCAGACTTTGCTGCTCTCAAGACCTAGTTCAACTGGTGTGAGCACTTCACATGAAGGGAGTGCTTCAATTCCTGCCCAGGCTAGGGAATCACTGAGAGGAAACCTTGCTGGGAGATGTTCCCTGGAAGCAGGATGCTGTTGGGTCCTCTGACAGGGTGCTACATCACAGGTGGGTACCAAAAAAGCAGAGCCCCTTCTTCATCCTCCCTTCATCTGGAACCCAGAGAGGAAATGTTTGTGCAGAGCTAGTGAAGCTGCTGCTTGGAAAATCTTTGTCAAAAGAGATTTCCATCAGAAAACAAGAGCCTGTTGGCTTTGGCAAATTTTTGTTCAGGAACCAAGTGGAGAGAGGGAAAAAAGCTGTAAATGTCAGCGTGCCCTCCTGACATTTTCCCCCACCACGAGGATGGACTTGCTTGCTTGGAAATGACTTTTCCTTGACATTCATTTGCTACAGCCAACTCAAAACAAATCAACTTCCAACATGGAATTTGTTGCCTACTCTATGGTTTTTTCTTTCTCCTTTTGGAATTGAACATGCAGAAATTCTAGGATATTGGCTTTTTCCCAATTCAGGATGGGATTGGAGAGAAAAACATCCAACCCTTGATTTTTCTTTCCTGGTGACTCAAAGATTCCTTCTTCAGTCCAGTCATCCTCTCACCTGAATTCCTCTCTTTCCTTGCTCATCCTGGAGTGACATTTAATTGTTCCCTCTAACATTACCTTTTCCTTCCTTCTCTTCTCCCAGTCCTGAATTAACATCAGACCCTGTCAGAAAACCCCAAAACATGTTGGATACCACATGTTCAGCTGGAATGCAGCTGATGGGAAGTGTTTAGCCTGGAGTTCTCTCTACATCCAACCTTTTTCCCAGGGTTCAGCTGTTAGCCTGGGTAGCTCTTAGCTCTCAGTGTCCTCTCCTCCTGCTGCCAGCCAAAGGAGTGAACATCATCCTCTCCCATTCTGCCCTCACCCACACTCATCTTTCTCTAGCAAGGGCTGTAATATGCTAGGATTCCTCTCTCCTGGAAAAAAAAAAACCCAACAACAAACCCAACCACAACTGTTGGGAGAAAAATCAACTGTGTCTTCAATAAAACCAGCTCTAGTTTCTCAGCTCAGGCACTGCCTGCTGAAATGTGATCTGCTTTTTCCTCTCTGCAATAGGTTACCCCAAACAATTGGGAATTGAACTCAAGGCAGTGTCAAGAGAGATGCATTTTGCTTAAGCAGCTGCAGGGAAGTGTGTGAGCCATGCTGACTGTGTGGCCATCTTCTGCCATCAGCTGGGAGGGAGATGCCCACTGCACTGCTCCATCAGCTTTAAAAGGCACTCAGCTCTCCCTCTTGGAGAGCTGCAGCTTGCTAAGACACATAGCACATGATTGCTTACCTTGGAGTGCAGCTCTCGAACCCTCCCAGCTTTGGGAACTGGAATTCTGCTCCATCCCCACAACAGTTCCTAAGCTCTTTGCTGGAAGAGAAGAAGGAGAAGGTCTCAGATTCACTCATCTGACCTCAGCCAATCCAACCCCCCAGCTCCTGAACACTGTCATTGCAGACAGGTTCTGTAATGAAGTCCTCAACATGACATCCTCAGCTTTTTGGAGATGCAGACACTCAAAGGTCCCAAGTGCACAAGAGCAACCACAGAGCAGAGCTCTGGCCTTTCCTGTGCCATCCTGCACAGCAAACTTGACGTGGGATGAGCATCAGAGCCTCCCAAAGATCCATGAGAGATCCCAAGTCTGTCACCAGGAGCTTAAACAAAGCTGTGCAGAGCTCATGGGGAATGTGCAACTCAGAGACTGCAAACAGCTAGACTAAAGCCTTATTTTTCACCCAGCTGAAGCTGATGAAATCTCTCCCTCCTCATCCTTAACATCTCTCCTACATGCAGGAGATTTATCTCACTTGAAACCATCTCAATGTTGCCACAGGGACTTTTTTCTCTCCAGCAGACAATCCAGCCTGCAAAGCCAAGCCTTGCTCAGGTCCTGCCTTGCCCAGCAGCACAGGAAGCTTTGAAGCTGATGCCAAGGATTTCCCTTGGGTTTGCAGCTGATGCAGAGCAGGGGCCAAACTCCAACTATATTTCACCACAGGCCACACCAAGCACCTCAGGAAAGATCATTCCCTCTCATCTTGGTAGTCCTGTGGGAATTGCAGCACAGAGCAGCATCTCCATGGGATTCAGCCACCCTTGAGGGCTGGGGAGGAGCACTCTGAGCTTAGAGAGCTAAAAGAGACTGGGGCTTTTTGTGGCCAGCCTGAAGTGTCCTGGGAGCAGTGGTTTTTACCAAGGGCTTACAGGCTGCTGGACCTCCCTGGTGTGATGAGACTCAGCTGCTGGAGGCAGGAGAAAGCACTTTAGATAAGAGGCCAGCAGAGGGGGGTAAAAAAAAAAAGGAGCAAGCCTGCTGGATACATGATGCTGTCACTCACAAATCTCACAAGGGTCCCTGTGGAAGAGGTTGGAGTTGAGAGAGCCACAAACATCCACCCCTCTGTCTCTTCAGGCAGGACAGCCAATGCTCTCAGCTCAGGTGGCCATGCTACACATCCAGGAGCCTCCTCCACAGTCTTCCCCAGGGAAGATTCCTCCACCAGTGCAGCCAATGACCCTCAGCAAGGCAGGGAAATTCAGGCTGACAAGTTATTGATGACATCAAGCAACACTTGAGCTCCTCTGGGGACCTGAGCACTCCCTGCTCAGAAGGACACAGGTGGTGGGAACAAGGGCTGTTTGCTCAAGTCCCACCTGGCCCCACACTTCCCTTCCTGCCACTTGCAGGTTCCTTCAGCAAGGACAATCAATGTGTCCCTTGCTGACAAACAGGACACAACCTCAGGGTTGTGCTTAGGTGCAGGAGCAGGTGCTGTGCTGACAAGGCAGTCAGGGGGAGGAATTCCAGGCTTCCTGTACCAAGTAGCCTTTCAGCATTGAGTTTCTTGGCTTATCTCTTGCTGGAAAGGAAGAAAGAGAGGGAATGGAGCTGAAGAGGCATTTCAACAAATGCACATGTGTGCTGAGTAGGTCAAACCCTTGCTCTAACTCAATGCAGACTGCACAGATCCAGCAGAGCAATGCTGGATGCTAGCACAGAGAAGCTAGCTCTAAAGCTGCTGGCAAGGAGCTGAGGTGCCCACACTGCACATCTCCACTGAAGGGCAGCTGATGCTGCTGAGCAGGCACAGCAAATGCTCTGCCCAAGCCTGATGGCATCACAGAATAACAGAACATTCATGGCTGGAAATGACCTCTCAGATCACTGAGTCCAACCAAAAAAAAACCACAAACAAAACAAACACCCAAAACACAAAAAAACAAACAAACCACCCAAGCCCTGCCCTCACTAGAGCATGTCCTGGAGCACCACATCTACACATTTCTTAAACACCTCCAGGCATGGAGACTCAAGCACCTCCCTGGNGACACAGCACTTGGCCTTAGTGAACCTCATGCAATTGGCCTCAGCCCATGGATCCAAGCTGTCAGAAGGGTACAGAAAGGAGCAAAGCCAACCTCACTGGGGCTTGGCTTTGCCTGAAGAGCAGTGTGACCAACTGACCTTCAGGTTAGTAGCCCTGGAACAGGCAGCATCTCTTTGGGCCAGCTGAGAAGTTAAACAATGAAACCAAGTAAAGGATGAAAACAAAGCGAGAAGCAGGACTAGAGATAAGAGGATTATCCAGAAGACAGACAGTAGAGAAGTAGAGTAGAGAAGTAGAAGTAGAGAAGACAGTAGAGGTCCCAAGTCCAACCAGGACAAGAGACAAGTTACTTACAGGTGTGATGTTCAAGCAGGAGATAAGGTTAGAGACAGCAGAGGCTCCAGGTGTATTCCAGAGGCAGGGCAGGAGGCAAGCTACCTACAGTACACATCCATAGTCCAGCCAAAAAGCCAGAGGCATACCTACAACAGAACCTAAGGAGATGACAAAGCCCAGGCTTGTCCTTAAATAGAGCTCCAGGGCCATGGGAAGAGTAGGGACAGGTGGATGTCCCAAGTGCAGATGGTCAGGTCAATCAAGACCAATTAGTATCTTAACTTGCATGTGCTCCTGCTGTGCTTTGAAGAGCTCAGGCTGCAGGAGCAGGCAGCAAATGGGAACTTGTCCTGCCTGAGGTTTATCTTGGCTTGGATCTCCTTTTTTTTCTCTATTATTTATGTCTCTATTACACAGCCAGGCAGTTGCCTTCATTCTGCTGCAGGAGATGTTCTGCTGCAGACCTGATTGCCTTGTGCTAGCCAAAGCCTTGGGGATGTGCTGTGGCAGGGGAGAGGCTGGTGGGACAACCTCAAGGGTTAGGGTTGAGAACTGGCACTGAGGAAAGCTCTTCCAAGAGCAGCTAGGAGCTGAGCACATGCCAGTGGCCAAGCCTTTGAGTCAGGCTGGTGGGGAACCACCAGAAGGATGTGCTTTGGTGGCTTTGCTGAGTGGTGGCAGAGGGGACAGATGTACCATCTCTGCCCTCAACACCACAGAGGGAAATAGTGTTGTTTCTCACCATCACACACAGAGCTGTGAACTGCTGCTGATGTTTCACCTAGATGAACATCAGGGCAGAGATCTCCCCTTGGAGCTCTCCTTCCCAACCAACAGACTCCCAAAGGTGGTGACCACCCCTGACCATCAAAGCACCTCTGCTTCCCAAGCTCACAGCACTCAGCAATCACCACAACACGGAGAGGAAACATCATTAAGGTCTACAGATATGTTAAGGGTGAGTGTGAGGAGGAGAGAGCCAGGCTCTGCTCCATGGCATCCAATGGTAGGACAAGAGGGAATGGGAGCAAGTTGGACCACAGGAGGTTTAGTATTAACCTGAGGAGGAACTTGTTTGCAGTGCAGGTGCCAGAGCACTGGCCCAGGCTGCCCAGGAGGCTGTGGAGTCTCCTTGTCTGGAGCCATTGCAGAGCTGCCTGGACACATTGCTGTGTGAGCTGGTCTAGGTGCTCCTGCTCTGGCAGGGGGGTTGCACTAGATGATCTTTCTAGGGCCCTTCCAACCCCTAACATTCTGTGATACTATGAGAAGACAACTCCTTTGGAGGATGCCCAAAGTCTGGAACACCCTGAAGCTTTCATTCTTGCTCTGTGTGGTGGTTCTGTCAGGGTAGCAGAGTAAAGCAGGCAAGGGGAGGAGGAAGCCAAACCTGCTCTCTGCTGTTCCAGATCCAAGGGTAAGCTCCAAGAGCACATGGCCATGTTGTGGAGCCTCCAGAGCAGAGCTTTGACTCCATGCCAGGCCCAGGCAGTGTGCTGCTTTGTATTAATTTGTATTCCCTTCATGAATAAACTCTGCTTGGCTTGGGTATGGATTTTAAATGAATTGTTAACACGTTTTTATGAATGGAGGAGGAGAGTGACTGTTTGTTGTTTGAAGCAGAGGAAATCAATCAGGGCTTGGGTTGGTTGTTGTGTTGGGTTGGTTGTTTTTTTCCCACAAAATAAAACTTTATTGAGCTGTAATAAACAGATACTTCTGAAAAAAACATTAGAAACCACATAAAAACCAAGAGGAAGGTGCTTGCTTGCTTCAGCATGAGTCACAGGTCACTCAGTGTGTATCTGTATTAGAGCTCCTGCTTGGGTTTTAGTCATCCTTACAGCAAGAAGGATGTAAGAAGACACTGGACCTCACTGTCCCAGGGAACCTGTGGAGCAGGTGCCAGGTTGGAGATGTTGTGATGCTTTGCTGTGGCAGGAGTCCACCCACTGTCTGGGCTTGCTGCTCCCATCCATCCTCTGCCCTCCTTTCCAGCCACTTTTAACTGGTAGGATGGTTGGGAAACACAACCTCTCACATCTATTTCTTCATCCTTAGCAGTGGCAAAGGGGATTCTGCTGAAGGTTGTTACTGGGGAGTGGAGAATAGAGAAGTGGGAAAACTCTGGGGGGGTTTCCTATGAAGATCTGAAGCAAGAGCTACAGAAAAGATATCTACAGCAAGGGGACGTCACTTTGGTGGCCTTGGCAGGGAAATTCCTTCTCTTCCTCTCTTCCACAGCATTATGAATGTAAAACTCCAGATGCCAGCATGGATGAGAAGAAAGATGAAATAGGCAGAGAAGGAAAATGTGAAGGTCTAGAGGATCCCCAAGGCTTTGGCTAGCACAAGGCAATCAGGTCTGCAGCAGAACATCTCCTGCAGCAGAATGAAGGCAACTGCCTGGCTGTGTAATAGAGACATAAATAATAGAGAAAAAAAAGGAGATCCAAGCCAAGATAAACCTCAGGCAGGGCAAGTTCCCATTTGCTGCCTGTTCCTGCAGCCTGAGCTCTTCAAAGCCAAACTCTCCCAGCAAAGGAGACAAAGCAATTCTGCTAGTTTCCCTCCCCCAAATCCAAATCATTCATCTTGGAATGGGAAATTCAGACTGGAAAACCAAGAGGTTGAGATCTGGGTACTTCCATTCCAGGCTTGGGTTACAGTGTTATTCAGGAAAGGTCCTGCACACTGAGAGACCAATTCCTGGAGAGCTTCCAAGGATTATTTAAACTTTTCCATAGATCTGGGTTTTTTTTGTTGGTAGGTCTCCATTTGAACGTGTGACTTTGGCCAGAGCATTGAGTGATGTTACTAAAAACACATGCTGCCCACCCACCCTGGCAAGTATGTGTTTTGGAATGGCTCTGGATGACTTTTAATAGTGAGCTTCTGGCTTGCTGGACATCACTGCTGCTTAGTGATAAAATCAGTGGATTACTCCAAAAGTCCATCCCCTGCTCCTCTGTCCATATCATTTTATGGTGGGACAAGAGGGAATGGGAGCAAGTTGGACCACAGGAGGTTTAGTATTAACCTGAGGAGGAACTTGTTTGCAGTGCAGGTGCCAGAGCACTGGCCCAGGCTGCCCAGGAGCCTGTGGAGTCTCCTTGTCTGGAGCCATTGCAGAGCTGCCTGGACACATTGCTGTGTGAGCTGGTCTAGGTGCTCCTGCTCTGGCAGGGGGGTTGCACTAGATGATCTTTCTAGGGCTCTTCCAACCCCTGACATACTGGGATACTGTGATAGAAGAGCAGTTTCCAAAGCTCATGAACACAGCAAAGGAAACTTGTCTGGTGGCTGCAATCCCTGATGGCCCAGAAAACAAAAGCTTGGACTGGAGTGTTGCCCAGGATTCTGTAGCATCTTCCCCATTCTGCAGCTCTCCCTGATGCTGATGGGTGGGAGCAGCAGGCTTCCTTCCTCCTCACCAGGTAACTCTGCTTCTCTGTAATGTACCCCAGCACAGCAGCATCCAAGGAGCTGCTTCATCTCTATGCTCTCAACACAGAAAGGACATGGAGCTGCTGGAGCAGGNACATCAAAGCTGGAGGATAGACAACCAACTGTCCAGACACCTTCCAAATCAAGGGGAAAGGACAACTGCTCTAGGATGTCATTCAGCCATTGCCAGCTGAGGTGTGTCTGCTGCTGGGCTGGGCTGAATCACTCAAGGAAAACACTTCTCTTCCTCCTCTAAGCTCAAAAGACCAGCTTGAACTATATGGCAGCCTCTTGGATCCTAAAGTCATAGAATCATAGAATCATTTAGGTTGGAAAAGACCTCTAAGATCATCAAGTCCATCTGTGGACCCAACACTATCACACCACTGAACCATATCACAGAATCATGAAGGCTGGAAAAGACCTCTAAAATCATCAAGTCCAACCATCTAGCTATCACCACCATGCCACAAAACCACCTCCATCATCCCTGAACCCCTCCAGGGATGGTGACTCCATCACTTCCCTGGGCAGCCTGTGCCAAGGCTTAACCACTCTTGAACATCAGTGACTCCATAGGATCTGCTCCATGGTGCTCATCAGCTTCTCTGCAGCTGAGCCTTGACTCAGTGAGGTGCACAGAAACATTCCTCCATCAATAAAAAGCCAACCTCTTCTATTCCCCACCCCACCATATACTTGCTTGATTCCATGGAGAAAGCAGTGACTAGGAGAAGCTTTGATTCATATGTTGTGCTTTTGTGCTTCCCAGAGCTCAGGACATCTTGGAGAACTTTCTGGGCCATCATGAAGAAGCTTTATTTGTGACTTTTACCCCTCGTGGTACCTGTGGGCAGGGAGTTAAAAATAGCATCTTCAGCCCTGCTCTGTGGGCCTAAAAGGAGCAGGGAAATAAGTTAGGAGCAAGCATCTGCTGGGCAGAGCGTGGGCTTGTGGTTTGCCTGGGTCTAGGCAATGCAGCATCACTCAGCACAACAGAGCTTGGAAAGTCCTTGGGCTCTTCTGGGAGACAATTAACTCTGCCCTGCATCAACTCAGGGGTTTCTGATGGAATTCCAAACAGGAAGATGTGGAGAGACAGGATAAGTCCTACCAGCAGTGGGTTACTGGGTAGTTTGGGATGTGCTAGCTTCTTAGTTACCTTACAGTTCACAGATCTGCACATTCCCAGGCAGAGAGAGAGAGAGCCAAACCAAATTCTGGTAAGCAAATGGACCTGAGATATCAACACCAGCACCAAAGCTCATTTACAACATTGCAAGACTGAAAGGGTTGGGAAGGAAGACTTCCAGCAGCCCCAGTCTGCCAGAGAAGATTGCAAAAGCCATGACATGAAAAGAAAAGGAGGAAATAAAGAAAGAATAAGAAAGAACAAAGGTGAGGGTTTCACTGTGTGGCTTCTGAGCTCCTCAAAGGTCACATCTGCTGGCTATTCTTTGCAAGTGTGAGTGTTAGAAATGGGCTTTATTTAAAGAAAATAAAAGCTCCAGTAATTACATAGCTTCAGGAGCCAGGACTCTAAGAAAAACAGCAAGTATTTCAAGAGCTGGCAATGCTGCCTGTGGAAAAGGAGTGAGTCATGGTGTCTTTTTGGACTCCTGGCTGGGGGAGGGAGAGCAGTGCAGCTGCTGGGGAGCCTGCTCAGCCTCTGGTCTGGCTGGAGGCCCACAGGCCATCTCCTCAGCAGCACTGTGCTAGGAGGATGGCATGGCTGCAGCTAGGGATGCTCAGCCTGGGCTGCCCTCAGCTAGCTGCCTGGAGTGCAGAAGGGACAGAAAAAAAGGACAAGGTTTAAGAAGGATAGGGAGCTGCTGGAGAGA
>VWZO01015507.1:0-11396 GCA_013396975.1 Bucco capensis
TTGGCACAGTTATCACACCAGGGACCACAGGTTGTGCCTGATTTGAAGTATGACTAAGATGAAAACAACCATAGTATTTCTCTCCAAATTAAAAAATAAACAAACAAACAAGTAAAAAAACCCAAACACACGTAAAAGAGCAAACCAAATAAAAAGCTCTTATTCTTCTCTAAGTCTTGTCCAAAAGGATAATGGAAGAATTCTAAAAAGGAGCTATTGTAAAAAAGTTCAGTGTTATTTTCAAAATCTCTTAGAAAAAACTGCTGATAACAGGCATTTTTTTCCTATGCACAGCATTACTCCTCTTTTAGGTTTCTTCTATAATTGCAGCACAAACATAGTAATGGAAGGTCCATGCTAAGAAACGTGTGGTGCAGAATTATATACGAAACGTCAGAAAAGAGAAAACTTCTAGTTTGCTAAGAATCTTCTAGTTTGCTAGGAATCTGCTATATTTTTGGCTGCCAAAGCTATTTATAATACCTTTTTCTAAGAGCTATATGCAAATTTATACCTTAAAACATCTCCTAATTCCTTTGTATATCTTGTGCCAGATCAAAAAAATCATTAGCTGTCTATATTTCGGTGCAATTAAGCTGTTTTATTCTTACATGGAGATCTATAGCCAAATGTGGTTAGGTTGACAGATGGTGACAATTGACTCCATGGTTCAGAAACATACGAAATACTTGGTTGAAAATGTACTTGAACAGCTGAACAAATGCAGCTTTTCTCTGTGCACAGTCTATTTGATTTGGTTTGGTTTATCCTCAGCAGTTACTTCCCTCTGTTTTAAATTTACAGAGTCGTTAAGGTTGGAAGGGACCTCTGAGATCATCATATCTAACCATACATATCACTAACACACCACAATGTTCCTAAGCAGGACATCTGTACATTTCTTAAATGCCTCCAGGGATGGTGACTCCACCACCTCCCTGGGCAGTCTGTTTCAAGACTTACTCATCCCCCAAACTACAAAATCATGCTTCTGTTCATCATAAATAAATGACGAGATATCTTATGGTATCACCTCCTTCCACATTGACATTAAACTCTCAGCTGCATCATTTCCATTTTCATTAGACTGCTTCACTGCTCCTCTAAGAAAGGTTCTAAGTAAAGATACCTATTGTAAAGTATATCAGCAGTGATAAATTTAAAGAGAGGGTAATGGAAAGTTATTACTGACATGATCAGCTGAAAACTACAGAAAAGCAATTTATTTTAAAATAAAAATAAAATAAGTATATTTTCATTTTTTAGTAAAACATGCCTGAAACTGTATAGCTCAGATGATTGAGATGTTGCATACAGTTTTACTTGGCTTTCTACTACAAAAAAGATGTTTCATTAAAGAAATCAAACCTGAAAATGACAGCAGACAATGTCATTACCTTAGAATAATTTTTCAAGTAGCTTTATTTATAATTCTTACCCTCAGGTGGACCTACTCTTTCAAGGGAAGTAAAAAATTAAGGTTTAACTCCCTGGATCTAGTCTGTACTAGTGTCCTGGAGTGATTAAAATTCAAGAAAAAAAAAAGAGTGTACGTCATATTCCCTTTTGAACTTTTGAATTTTGGACACTATTTTTTTAAGAAAATGCAGTGACTGGATTCCTTCCTTCCCCCCACCCCTGCAAGAATTCGCTGGGAGAACTGATAAGGAAACTGAAAGGTCGCAGCTGCGCGTTGTAAACTGAAGCCTGTAAGCATGTCACGTGGGGGAGGGCATAGCCTGTCTGTGTAAGAATCTGGTTCTTCCTGGTTCTTGCTCTCTTCCTCTTCCTGCTTCTTGTCTTCCTGGAATGGTGCTCGGTCGGCTCGGCTCTTCGTCCCTTTTACAGAAAAAAGGCCTCTGGTATTTGTACAACTCCCGTCCTGGGGTGAAAGTAAAGGAGGGGGGAGGTGATTAATTGGAAGGGGGGAGGAGGTGACTAATTGGAAGCCTGCCGACTTTTGGTGGCAGGACAGGCATTGATGATTTATAGTAGGGGAAGAGCTGAAAGCCGACTTTGAACTAACCACCTTATTTTTCTTTATTGTTTATCTCTTTCATACTGTTGTACCATTTAAATATAGATAAAGCTATTCTTAGAAATTCACTATCTGCGTGCCTGGTGTTCTTATTTCAATTTGCAGTCCCCAATATATGGGGGAGAGGGGGCATTCTGGTAAGTCCTCTCAAAAGATTGTCCTATGACCCTAGTAATCCTCAGTTATTCTGGTCAAACCAGGACAACTAGTCAGCATATGATGGCTGGAAGCTATCGTTTCTGTATTAGTACACATTTTGCCAAGCTTTAGGGACTTGGAAATGTTCAGGTGTACATATTTTGTTACTTACATCTCCTTTGTGCATTTATATGTAAACTACATTCTCATTAGTAAATGACATTTTGTAACTGAAAGAAGTATAATTAAAATTCAAAGTTTACTGTGTTTTTACAGATAGCTCACGCTGACTAAATAAAGGGCATTATTACTATATGAATATATATTATATTTAGCTTTAGAAAGGTAATTTTCAAAGCCCCATTTAACTAGCCACTCATGTGAAAACAGAGAGCAATGCAATCTGTATTTTTGTGTAATTTTAACATGAAGTCATATCTGATTTTCACAGATAAAACTTACAGATGTTCAACAGTGCTGAGATTAGAATCAAAACTTTCATCTGAAGAACAGGTAAAAGCCAACAAGCAGAAAACACTGCAGCAGAAATATAGACGGGGAAGTAATTTTTTTCTTGAAAAATGTACCTTTACTTGATGCAGAAACAGCACATAAAGGAAGTAGTCATTTTTCTTCTTGAAGTTAGCAAAAACAATTTTAAAATATTGAAACATGTTGTATGGAGGCCAAAGTACGGATGGAAAAAATATATTTTCACTGGCTAACTCTTCTATGATTTGTAACTGTTTACACTTCCTGTTTGCAAATATGAGGCAATATACTTTCTCTTTTTTAATAACAGAAGGTTGACCTGTCTGCGTTTGTTGTTGAATATGGTAAGTGATTAGGTGGTTGCTATGAAAGAGTTGATATCTAAAAAATTCATACTCTATCCTACTACTCAGTAACTTATTAGGTTGCTTGTATCCTAATGTAGTTACATGTTTTCACAGAGCTTAATGAACAGTCAATAAATACATTATCACTTTCTGTTCATTCATTTGGCTGTAGACTTCATCATGAAAAATCATGGCTGTCCTCATGTTGCTAGGAAAATAAGTCACTGAAATACACATATTAAGTATATGGCAATATGGAAGCACAGCAGATGAGAGAAGAGATCCATCTGCTTCATTTTAAAGCTACATGCTGAAGCTAGAACAAAGTATGCTTCCAAGTTTTGCTGCTGCTGAGCACTTCAATGGTTCTGCTCTTTCTTTTACTTAAAGTCCTGTTAAATTGTCAACACATAATTTATTTTATAATATACTGTGTCAGTCTTTGAAATCCAAAAATTATACTATGAAGTTGTGTTAATTTAACGATGGAGATGATGTATTAATAAAATGCTTCAGGGTAAAAATTCTTGTGCTGTAACTGTCAGAAATACAGGGGTTTTGTACAAAAATTCCACGACGAGGTTTAAAATAAGGACTTTTTCTAAAAATCTATCCTATTCCAAGAAAAAAAAATGGAAATTTTCTTATATTTTCTTATATTAAAATATTTTCTTTTTAAATATGCTTAAAATTTCACAAAAGGAAAAAGAACAATTCTTGGTACAGCAATTACATTACTGTGCAAGCCACAGTCACTCCGATTTTTTATTTCAATCTCAGCATCCTCCATTATTGTCCTCTGTTAGTTTTAACAAATCACAGAAAGTTACTAAACCTGCCTTTAATAGCTAAAGTAAAATAAAAACATTAGGGTCTTTACTTACCTATTTTTATCTGATCTGTTTTCAGCTCCTCACTGACTTAAACATTCCACAGAGCAAATATTGTTTTCATTGTCCTGAATGCACACTCTAGAAAGGTCTGGCTGGTACTTTTGAAACAGAATGCAAACATTTTGTGTAAATACTGTTTTGCAGAATTGGAGGTATAGATTTCTAAATAATCTTTCTGTGTAGAAGCTTGATTCTCCACAAAATCATAAGCTTCACCCATGTCAACAGTAGCACATGTGCTTACACTGCATTTTGAAGTCCCTCATTAGGCCTGGAAACAAGTTCATCATTATCTTCTTCTTGCCCTCTTCTTTGTTTCTACTGAATTTACAACCACAATCCAAACTGAAAATTTACATTTTATTCTACACTACTGTTGCATACAATACGCATTTATCTATTATACAAATTAGTAGGATTATACAAATCATAGGATTATCTACCTATATTTCATTTGGGTGGCCCAAAACAAGTGCAGGAATTGGATGGTCAATGAAGAGTGTGGGTGCAATTCATCTGTATACTGAAGTGCCTCTCACCTATAAAGTTTTACATAAACTATAGCCTAAAATTAATTCAGACCATTCACAATTTATGTTTTCTTTCTGTTGTTTGCTATGTCTTTACATACCAAAAATGCTGGCTACAAAAATATTTAAGGGGAAAATCAAGTGAAAGCAAAGATTCCCAGTGTGCATATGCATCATTGACCTTATAAGGACCAAGTATTAGAAAGGTAAAAAGTCTTCTTTTTGTCTTTTTAGATTTCCTTTAGTCTCTGTGGATATTAATAAAAGATCACCACAAATGGTTAATGACTCCAGAGATAAACTAGATGTATAAGAAAAGTTCACACTACTTTATTTTCTTACCTTATCAAACATGGAATTAATGCAGTTCCCCTCAATTAAAATATTGTCATGTTCTCAGTATAACAGGCTAAGTAAGTCCTTATAATCCCCTTTCTGCAAAACTTTCAAATGCAAGAAACAAGTGTAGAGTGATTATAGCATCAAACATAACTGTTATCATAAACTACAATGCGTTTTCCTTTGAGAGAAGGGGTTTTTTTTAAAACTGCTTGAAGCATTATAAATCCTAGAGATCAAGTTAAATATGAGCTTATCACCTCCTCGCACTAGAAATTTTTGGATTTTTCACAACATTGTTTGTCTTGTGAAATATTTTATAAGTAGTTCCATCCCCACAATCCCATTCATGATTTCGTCTTTTTTATGCTCTGTTTAAAATATTTATTAAAACTGTGGGACATCAATAGCAACAGTTAGAACAGAAAATTGGGCTTTAAATTAGTTTCTTGTTTATATTCCTTTTTAAGTATTGATTAATTTCATCTTTTTTGCAGCAGAAATTATGGGTTATATTCCAGTCCACTAGAAGTTTGAACATCAATTTTTTAAGAGTAGAGGTAAAACAGTGCAAGAAAATTCTGAAATCTAATCTTATTAAATACAGCCAATGTGATACTTTAAAAGAGGCTTATTCATGAATCAATTCAAGAAGACATATGATAATTTAGCTTGCAGTCAGAAGCAATTTGTATCATCTTGTCTTTTAGTACAATAGAATTTTAAATGAGTTATCCAAATGCTCGCGAATCCTACAAGCTATTATCTGTCATTTGTGCTGATACTGCATAAGAGGATAGTATTTATCTGTACAGAAGAAATTATTCTTTTTTCTTTTTTTTTTTAACATCACAATAGCTCTAGTGAAACCTGTTCAAAGGATTTCACTACCATGAGCAGGTGGGAAAAAAAAAAACAACAAAAAAACAATAGCTATGTGCATTATTAATGCATGGGTGGTTGTTTTTTTTTTAACTCTGAACAAAATCAGTGGCTCCTGGCTCTGAGAGATCACTAATGACACACTGCAGCACAGGGCACAGCAGCAAGCTGACGCTAAATAGTGTTCAACAGTGCGCCAGGAATCAGTTGTCACAGGAGCATGATACTACTAATTTAGTCATGTGCAAACTAGTCTGATTCAGTATACTTTGGGAACATTTCAGTGTCTACTTCCCTCTACCTCATAGGCACAGGGTACTATGGATCACCTGTTCCTGCCTAAAGATAATCAGAACATTCAACTACTTCCACTAAGTATAGTGAGATATATCCACCTAAATCCAGAGGGCTACAAAAAAGTGACAGATTTGAGGCCTCCAGATGAATGCCACTGCCACAGTGCTTTCCAGCATGGAGTGGAGTGAAAAGATCAGAAGCAGCCTGGACAAAACACAGGAGATGAAAAAGGAAAATGAGAATGGTATTTTCACTTGATGGGAAATAGAGACAGTATGGGATTAGGTAGAATTGCCCTCAGATTTTTTCACAGTGGTCTGACTTGACAGAGTTAGATTTGTAAAGTGTTATTCAATAGTCAATTCTAAGTACAAAATTAACTGTTTATTGTGGACACCACTTTGCTGACACCTAGGAAGTTCATACTTTATCTACTCAGTTAACTACACAGAAGTCAGATGAGACATACTCCATATTATATATTCAGTAATATTTAAATTTAAGTTAAATTAAGCAGTTAAGATCCTATTATTTCACAAAATGAAGTATGGTCTGTCGTGACTCTACAAACCCTATCTGCTAATGCTATTGATATGGTTATGCAGAGAGGTGTTTTGATGAGTATTGGACCATGGCTTGGGAAAGAGTAAAGCAAAACTGTAAATATAAATAATTATATTATCAGTAGGGAAAAAGTATGTAAAAGAATTTTAATCGTTCACTTATTTTTAGTGTATTTAAGCTATGAAAGCAGAAATATGAATATCGTACTTTTAGTGGTATCTTGAGATTCATTTCACCTCTGTCCTTCTACACATAGTGTAAAATTGCATTAAGATGGAACCTCAACATTTCAATTATTCAATAATTTACTTTAATGCTAAAATATTGTGTTAATCATGAAAATAGATAAATTGCATCATTTCTAAATATATAGGTATTTGTGTCAAGTGAATTGATTTAATCAGAAAAATAGCATCTGTGCAAGCTGAGACTGTTTACCAGTGTAATCTCAAATTCAAGAAGATGACACTAAATATACCACTGTAGATTAGATCTGCCATTTCTAGGGTGCTGCCCCAACACTAGGTACCTGCAGTATGTTTCTTGAGTCTGTGGTGGTACATAGGCTGGAGTCTAAAATTTATGACATCTTAGCACAATGCTGAGGAGTCACTAATCCTGTCTTTTCAGGCAATAGTTCAGTAGAACTGACATTCCTACCAATTCCAACTTCTATGAGCTGTGAAAGTAAATGCCTGCAAAAGTTTTGAAGACACTCGTTCCTCTTTGTTTTGTCTAAACTCACAGACAGAGAAACTACTGTTTCAAGCATACTCTCTTATAAAACTTGAGATGGGACAAGGTGTTTTTTCAGTCAGTTTGAACAAAATAGTAAGCCTTTCTGAACTATTGTCACATGATGAAGGCAAACTGCAGTTAATTTTTGTCATCATATCTTTCTATCTGCGTTCAGAACGCAGTGAGATATTCATTCAGTCATCTGTGGGGTGTTACAGGATTGTTTTTCCTCATCATAAACTGACTACACTATTACTTGTTTAGGGAACCGCTCAGTTTATTGTTGATGAGTCAACATATATTTCTTATATTATACTGCAGGTCTTTCAATCCATGAGTCCTTGAAGGTCTTCTTCTTCAAAAAAATTTATACTTAAGAAGATGAAAGAATGAAATTATTTTTTATATATATTTTCTGCTTGTGAAATGAAAATTATTCTACTTTCAGCTTTTGTCTCTTATTTATCCCAATACAGTGCATTCCTTCTCGTGTATGAAAAAAATATTTATTTTATGATTTTACTCCACTAACTTTTTTGCATTTCTGGGAAGGGAAATTCTCAATGTAACATACCTAGTAATCTTCCTGGATGAAGTCCAACAAGAGCTATATATTCTATGAATTGCTCTAATTTTTACAAATTGTGTCACAGGTAATAGAATCATCTCAGACACCCACAGGTCTTAGTTCTCTTCATGAAGTTCAGATCTCTAAAATAAACCCTCTCATTCACAACCACTTCAGTGTGAACTGTGTTATTTGTCAGAATGTAACACTTTTACCTTCAACCTTATATCTTATTTTACATTTATTTGGTTTTCACCAAACTGATAATAGTATTTGTACTGATTATATCTGTTAAAAACAAATTTTAAAGAGAAATCTAGGGATGTCACTGGCATACTTCAAATGTCTCTAATCTGCAGTTTACAGAAGATATATATATTATTAATAATAGAAGATTAATAAAGTATGTTAGTAATCCATGCTACAGTAGCAAAACATATGGTCATTCATTTCTGAAAGATTTACATATTACTTCTGCTTTCTTTTGATGTTTTTAAAATTTATATTTTTCTTTCCTTCTTTATAGATGACTTATTAGCTTTGCACAACTGAAAAATAAAATTTTTGTTTCCACTGAGAAAAGCCTGAATCCTTCATCTTGTTCCTTCCCACTGAGTGTTTATACACATGGATAAATCCTTCTGAGTCTTCTTTTCTCCAGGCTGAACAGTTCCAACTTTCTCAACCTCTGTTCATATGAGACACTTTCCAACCTTGAATGTTCTGTGATTCCATGATTCTGTGACACTCCAGGCTATTAATCATCCTTGTGTCTCTGGCATGGATTTGCTCCAGGAAGTCTGTAACTGCCTTTTACTGATGAGTCCAGAACTGGATTCAGGACTGCAACTTTGTCTTCACCAGCGTGGAGTACAGGGGAAGGATTTCCTTCCTGAACATGCTGCCAGTGCTCTTACATATGGCTGCTGGTATTCTTGGTCACAAGGGCATGTTACTGGCTCATAATCAACTTGACGTCCACTGGGACCCCCAGGTTCCTCTCTGTAAAACCACTTTCCAGCAATTTGGTTCCCAGTGTGTACTGGTGCTTGGGATTATTTCTCCACAGATGCATGACTTTGCATGGCCCTTTATTGAATTTTGTGTGATTTCTCTCAGTTTAATTCTCCAGACTGTTTATGAGGGTGCTATGGGATACTGTATCAAATACCTTAATCAAGTTGAGGTAAACAATATCTACTGCTCTCCCCTGAACTGCCAAACTGGTCACCTATTTGTAAAAGAATGATGTTGGTTAAGCATGATTTTTCCATTGCAAATTCTTGCTGACTACCCTCAGTCACTTTCTTGTCCTTCCTGTGTTTGGAAATGGTTTCCATGATTAGTTACTCCATCAGCTATTGATAAAATAAACACAAAGGAAATACACTGCATCTCATGAAATTTGTGATCAAGCAGCAAGTGAATTTTCAGCAAGGTAATGTTTCCAGTCTGTGACACTGCAAGAAATACATAACATCAAAAATCTCTTACTGGTATAAATAAAAATTGTAACAAAATTTGTAAGTAGGCATCATATCCAGAATTGAAGAAGAATGTGAACTGAATCACAGCACAAGAAAACAGATGTGAAATCAATCTTTAATGTATTGACTTGTATGGATATCTTGTTAAGTCCTGTTCTCCTCCATAAGAGACATATTTAGGTGTAAGTTAAAACTTGAACCAAAATATGTTTAAATATTCATATGTTTTTAAAGCTTGATCTCCTGTAGCTCATACGTATTTTTATTTCACCACATATTAAGCTTCCATATGGAGCTTAATAACTAGCTTTTGTTAAAACAGTGATTTCCTGCTATAGTGTTAGTTGCTCATGAAGAGAGTGCAGATAACTACATAAAGGGCTTGGTGCATAGCAAAATGTATCACAAAAGAGTAGTAATTGGTCTACCATAACTGCATAGTTACTGCAATGAGCTTCAAAACAATGGATATTTCAAACAGACATTTAGACCTTTAAAATGAATAAGCCTGAAGATTAATTTAGAATTCTTCAGTAGGTCAGACATGTCCCTCTAATAGCAAGCTGTGCTTCATTTATCAAAAATAAATATACAATTGTAAGTGTTCATATGACAGAATACTCTGTAAATTCTTCCCTCGGCATCGATGGCAAAAGTGAAATGGAAAGCTTTAGTTGGATTTTTTCTCATTGAAATTGTCTTTTGTGAATACAAACTATTTTGATAAGAACAGGTAAGAGAAAGAGCGGCCTTCACTGACTTGACATGTGTTGTCAATACCATAATTGAAATTAATAAATTTAGCTAAATTAATGGCAGTAACATTAATTGGTTTATGGGTGAAAAAAAAATCACAATATGCAGTAGCTTTAAAGAAAAATTAAAAACTGAACAGTTTAATAGTTATGCCAACAGATTGAAGTTTGCATCACCTCTAAAGAGCCTGTTAAAAGCACAGGGTGGGCGGGGGGGAAGCAAATGAAACTTTCAAAAATTAATTTCTTTCTTTGTGCTCTTTTCCTACAGCTAGCTCATTAACCTAGAATGGTATTATTATTGTAGATGGGGAACCTGCAAGACACTGATGTCAGGTTATCTTTACACTGCTGTTTGTTTGAGTGTTGTGTTTTTAGTGGTTTCTCTGGGTTAATGATCTGCTATAAGGACACAGAATATCTGTGCAAATGGCCAGCATAGCAATGCAATCTTTTTCAGGCATTCTATTCTGACATACAATGAGAAACATCTCAAGAAAAACCAGACTGCTCTTGCATGTCACTGATTTGTTCAAAGCAGGTATTTCATAAGCTGGAGGACGCTAGGCTGTTAAAGAAGATGTGTTTTTACAAAAAGCAAAGTGAATGGCTTCAAACAAATATTAATCATGTTGTCCAAAGAGAGTAGATAAGATTTTGGTAGAACAATGTGTCTTTCAAAATGTTTCTTATACAACATCACAAGTGCAAAACAGTTATGGCAACCTGGTAAGTTCAGAGGCGAAGGCTGAGCTAAATTTTCTGACAAAAGCTGCTCTCTCTCTCTTAGCATCATCTAGGCTAAAGAATAAAAAATGACAGCGCTTCAGGATTAGAAACTTTTTTCCTGAACTACCAGCTTTAAACATGTTTTTACCTTACCCACTCTTCCTTTAATGAAATATTAAGTCTTAGGTAGGTTAGAACAGACTATACAGCAAGGAGAACAAGCCCTATCTTTTAAAAAGGGGGATGAGGATTCCATAAGCAACAGAAATAACGAACTGATTAATACTTTTTTTTAAAAAAGTAGGTTTTGTCTTTTCAACTTGGAAGCCAGGATGCAAACCACTACACATTTAGATTTTTTTTATTTTGCTTCAGTTAGTTTTTCTAACAAACAATGAAGACTGCAAGATAGTATAGCTCAGCACAAAGGAAGTGATCATTCAGCATCTGAATTCCGCCAATATAAACAGAAATACTCTACATAAATTAAATTCAAGAATAATTATTGATGTTTCTTGCAAAGTATGACACAGCTTAACTGATAATTATCTGAAGGAAATAGTGAATTAGGTTCCTGCCCGGAGTCAGAGGCCTCCCCC
>VWZO01015512.1:0-25957 GCA_013396975.1 Bucco capensis
ATTAAACAGTATAGGCCCCAGTACGGAGCCCCAAGGGACACCACTGATCTCCATCTGGACATCGAGCCATTGACCACTACCCTCTGGATGTGACCAGCCAGCCAGTTCCTTATCCACTGAACAGTCCACCCATCAAATCCATAGCTCTCTAACTTGGCCAATAGAATGTTGTGTGGGACCATGTCAAAGGCCTTGCAGAAGTCCAGATACATCACATCCACAGGTTGTCCCTTGTCCACTGAGGTAGTCACAGTATAGTAGAAAGCCACTAGGTTTGTCAGATAAGACCTACCCTTAGTGAAGCCATGCTGATCACCTCCCTCTCCTCCATGTGCCTTATTAGACCTTCTAGGAGAATCTGCTCCATGATTTTCCCAGGCACAGAGGTGAGGCTAACAGGTCGGTATCCTTCAGCATCAATGGGTGCTCCAGGCACAAAGGCTGAGCAGTCAACCAGTAGAAGGATTTTTAGACTAACCTGCTCAGCCTTTGATGAGAGAAGAAAAAACTTGTCACAGTCTAATTGCTCTTCTGCTTGCAGCAAAGACACTCATCACTTGTGCCTGAAGTAAGAGAAAACACAGATGTTTTCAGAAACAACACTGATTAAGGCCATGAGAAGGTGTTGTGGGGTCAAGATTTTTAAGATCTCCTAAGGCCTTCTTGCTTTTGATGGCAAATATTCAAAATATAGTTAGGGTACTACCTACATAAGAGCCACAGCATTCAACTCTGGTCTGTAGGCTTATTTACCCATGGGTGTGTTCCCATATATGTATGCACATATGCATTGAAGCGAGAATAACCCTCAAATTCTATTCTGCAGGTTTTGTAAAATTCCTCAGGAAAAGTCGTTTTAATGTCTCCATGCAATACAGTTTCTTTGGAGAATGGGTGTTACTTTTTTACCATCACAAGGGAACACTGTAGTTCCTTTGGCTTCATGATTCAATAGAAGTTTGGCTTCAAACAACATAATTGTAGGGCAGAGTGAAATATGTGGTTTACCTACTGTAGAAAGAAGCATTCTTCCATCTTTCCATTGCTCATCTGCCAAGTGAGGATTTGCATGGTCTGCAAGTCTGCCAGGCTGATGGATGAAGACCACCCAGATAATCCTATGATTACTACCCTTCCTGTGATTCTATATATATACTTTGTGGCTGAGAAGATGGCTCACTGGCCTCTGATGACCTTAGCCTCAAGCATACCATGCCTTTCTTTGGCAGGACAGTAGCATGAGCTTGATTTTTTCTTTGCTGAACTCCAAATCCAAAATTACATTCTTTGTTCTGAACTACGGTTGACTACAGCGTGGTTTAACATATGTAGTCGTACACTGTTTCAGATAAGTAACAACCAAAATGTAGTTG
Organism: Bucco capensis; assembly: GCA_013396975.1. Classification (NCBI taxonomy): domain Eukaryota; kingdom Metazoa; phylum Chordata; class Aves; order Piciformes; family Bucconidae; genus Bucco; species Bucco capensis. The sequence continues at coordinate 1,374 of VWZO01015512.1, forward strand.
GAGAATAAAATAAAATGAAAACCAGCTTATTACACTCAAATACCTAACAATTATAGGTGAGTCCTCCAAAATATGCAGTTAAGAAAATAGGAGAGGGCAGGCAGCAACCTCAAGGAAATACAAATCACAGGGAAAGGAGAGGGAAGGATGGAAAGAATCTGGAATAGACTTCAAGAGGTCATCCACTCTTTTTCTTAGGGAAAAATCACTATATCATTCCCTACTAATGCTTGCCTTATCTTAGGCAAGATAAGACAAACATCAAACACTAGTCAACACAGCCTCTCCAAGCAATCTGTCTCAGTGCTTCACTATCTCCTTTTAATGCCATGTCTAAGTCTTTCTTGCCCTACTTTGAGTCTGTTTCCTCATGTCATATCCACCAGGGACAAGAAAATCAATAAGAATCAATTTGGAGATATTACAGTGTGTTTGGAAGGCATGAAGGCAAGCGGGTTTTGTTTACAAGGTCATAGTGAGTTCCACTTTATAGCTATTGATATTTTTGCTTTTTTTCTTAAGGGCCAAAATAATTTCCGTGTGTACACTCGTAAAATGAGCTGCTGCAGAAAAAGCACCACTAACAGTGAATCCCTGATGTGGGGATAGGCAGGAATACCTAAATCTTACCTGAACCTACTTAATAATGTCCCTCTTAGACATCTAACAGGGATCTGGAGTCCTTATAGTGTTCTCAGTTCTGACACCCAGAAAGGTAGGAGCAGATTTGATACTCTTACCTTTAAAAGTAAGTTGAAGTTTTTAGATGCATTCTCATTTGGCTAGATAGTTCCTCTCAGGCAATAAGAGGTTTACCACTGATGTAATTTGAGAGCTTTTAATAATTGGTAAGAAAGAGTTTGAGTGTAGGCAGCATCATCATTGTATTGTGTTGCCAGATAGAAACAAGACCCTATGCAGCACACCCTGCAAAAGCAATGTTTTTGAGAGTAGTATCCCATTCCCATGAAAGGACATTAGTCAGTGTGGATGTCCACATTCAGCTTGTCCCACACTAACCCCACACACATGCATTTGAAGAAGCCAAAGGGCAGGGAATATGCTGTCTTCATAGCTTCACTGACCTCCATGATTTCTACAAATTAAAAACCTCCTCCTTAAACATCTACATGCTTGGTTTCCTTTTATGTTTACAGAAATACTCTTCACTGGCTGCACATTAAAGGGGAAGTCAACCCTTCACATGTGGGCTGATCTCAGCCCCTTTTGGAAGCATCCATGAATATATTATGTTTGTGAAAGCAGGCCTTCAGTTCAGCATGATTATAAACACTTCAGTATTTGCTAGTAGTTATAGAACAGCCAGATTTCTAGAAATTGAAAAAAACGCTGTGCTTTACTATCATGGTAGTTCTTCATTTGTTGTGGAATGTTGAAGGAAAGTTTGTGAAATGTTGAAAGAAGTTTTTGCGTAAGTTGCTTCAAGGTTAGGGACTGCTATGTGCAGTATAATGGACAGGATTTATTTTGCCTAGAGGTTTTAAGAAAAGGAGTATTTCAAAGCTTGGATGTTCTGGGAATGGAATTTGTCAAGACTGGAAAATAGAAATTATTTCTTTGGGTATGTTTAGTTTGATTGGCCTTGGCAGATGTGTCTTTACTCTGTCTGTACTTTTCCTGTTCAAGAAAAAAGTATTTAAGAAATTCATTCAAGCTGAATAAAAGAGAGGCCTTCTCCTTTTCAACCATCCTGCATGGATCTATGTCATTTTTTACCTTCCCATTCGGAACACGTAGTGCCCTGTACGCAACATTCATTGAAAAGAATGTCTTTACACTGACACTGCAATTTTTATGGGATAGATATTACAAGTAAACATTCAGTGTGCCATAAATTCTGTCACATAAATGGGTTTGACAGCATAGTGAGCAGAACCTTTTCAAACTTCAACACTTAATATTAGATATCCAACGAAGAGTAATACTGCTTATAAAAAGGTTTGGCATTTGTCTTTTACTGAGATTCTTCTCACAAGATTTAAACTATGACATAAAGATGAGACTGCAAGGTGGTCTAGTTATGGGGAAGAAAAAAATCGTACCCAGACATACACTGCATACAACAGCTTAAATAAAAACAAATCATGTAAACTGTTTTAAGCATCTTCTGAAAAAAACAAATAGTGTTTTCTCCAGGTACCTACAATGAGAGAGCAAACAATAATACTTCTGTCAGCAAGGCAATAATGTGCAGAATTTCAGCAGTGAAAATTTAGTGAGAAAGGACATAGGAAACTCCAAGCAGACACAGTCTGTGTGCAAACCTGAACACTTCAAATTTTGCAGACGAAAACAAAATTTCAGACTGTGATAGGACAAGGGGGAATGGCTATAAACTGAAGGAGGGGAAATTTAGATTGGAGATTACGAGGAAGTTCTTTACCCGGAGAGTGGTTAGGCACTGGAACAGGTTGCCCAGAGAGGTTGTGGATGCCCCATCCCTGGCAATGTTCAAGGCCAGGCTGGATGCAGCCCTGGGTGACCTGGTCTAGTGATTGGCATCCCTGCTCAGTGCGGGGAGGTTGGAACTAGATGATCTTTAGGGTCCCTTCCAACCTGGCCATTCTATGATTCTATGATTCTATGAAAATTCTGTCTGTCACAAACATTTAGGTCTTGGAGCAGCTGGGCACTTTGCCTGCTAAAGCCTCCTGGCAGAAACTGTCTCACACCACCTAACTCTACTAAATAAGGAAGGGCACAATCTGCTACAAACTCCTGATCTGTAGAAACACAGAAGAACATATACAACTTTCCATTTAGGAACATATAGTGTGTGCAGTGCCAGGTCTGCTCTCTTACACAAGCTATCTTAGCTTGAGTTTTGCAAGAATTGACTTCTTATGTTTTCTAGATGCAGCACATCTACCACTTGCATTGCACATATAATTTCCCCAGACAAAAAGGGGAAAAAACAGAGACATAATAGGCCATTTTTCAGAAGACTATGGGTCTTCCTTTCTCTTCTCCATGACCTAATGTTATTACTTTCCAAAAGAACAGTGGTACATATCCAACATCTCACAACCTTGAGAGACTTCGCTAAGAAAATTGTTCTTTGTTGGTTTTCAGCATCTCTGCACAGCTGGAGCAGAATGTGGCTTTGAGTTTCTTACTCATCTCCTGTCATGCAAGTCTACATGCATAATGTCTCTGACAAAAGCTATTTATTTATAAAACCATAGAAAGAATAAAGAATGAACCCCATTAATACTATCCAGTACAGTTCAGGACAAGCAGTAAGCTTTGACAAACCATATCTGCAGGAAGACGATCACCAGATAACATTTGCTTAGTGAAAACAGAGAATAACCAGTATGTTTCTTTCCATGCCAACATCCTCTTTTACTCCCTGAAATTATCAGGACTTCCCCTATGAAACCAGAACAAGGCACTTTCTGTCCTATGGATATTCTACGGTGCTCTCTCTGCCCAAGCCTTAGTCATAACTCTTACTGAAAATTCAGAAAAATGTGCTGTTCCTACATTATCGTATATGTGCGTAGTTTTGTATAAAATTACCCACAATTTGCTGTTGTGGTTATTAGCAATTTTCCAGGTGTAATCAGGACTCTATTCTTAAGTAATGAAATTATTTATGTTCACCAAGAATATGAGAACTTTTCTAATTAACCTTCTCCAGAGTGTGACAAAACATCTTTCTTGTTCTGTCCCAGTAACTCCTGCCCAATAGGACTTCAGCAGCATCATGAGCTGGTACAACCAGGTAGAGGCACCTAGCACCTTACCATAATTAGCATTTTATGACACTTTAGAGAAAGCTAAATTTTGGCCCAAGGAGTAATGTTTATCTCTGCTCAGCAACACAGGGGAGGACGAGAAATACAAAAAGCAGATATCTATTTTCATCTCATTTGTCAATTTACAAAACATGCTTGGATGCTGTTCCTTTGTATAAGTCAGAAACAAATAACAAAACTGCAAAACAGCTTAGGAAAAGCTGACTAACAGTACCCTAGACTGGATGCAGGTGGCTTTTGCCACCATCTCTCCCTGTCCAATCGGGTTCATACCAAAGCAAATAACTACTTTTTTTTTTTCTTTGATTCGGCCTCTGGTTTGGTAACCCTTAGGTCAGATCTCTTCAAGAAGGAGGAGGGTCCCAGACTGGGGGAGAACAGGCATATCCTCCCTACTGTGAAGCTATTTTGAGATGTGAAGGAACTGCCAGGCTCTGTCTCTTGGTTTGAAAGATAGAAGGAGGTTAAGAGCCTGGCAGATGTCCAAGTATGACTACTACAAATCTGTTTCAGGTGAATCTACCATGCTAACTTCATCCAGTCATTGGCATCAAGGCATATGGATTCAGGTTAATGTCCTCAAACCTCACATTACAGGAAAATCTGATGTTACTTTTGTCCTCACCGGTCTTCAGATTCAGCCCATATGTTAGGCCCTATATGGAAAGCCCTGTAAGTACTGTCAGACCCCAGGTAACAACTCCTCTTGGGCTGTATAAGCTTGTATGTAAGCAAAACCCAATCCCAACACCAAATCCCCACCAAACTAAACTTGCCCAAGCTTGAAGCATCCCCAGACTTTAAGCAGGGGCAGCTCCTGGAGCTTTTGATCTAACAGCTGCATAAGTTCCCAGGTTTACATGAGAATGAAGGCAAGAAGCTTTCTCTACCACAGGTGTCACCCCAAAGCCTTTTGTGCCATGAGTCATTAGTTCTCAGGCACAGTCTGAAAATCACTTGGGGTCTCCTGTGGCCCCTGGTGCGATAACTGTGCCAACAGCAGAGGGAGCATTAAACTCATTGCCCATGGGAAAGTGTGGGGAGTGATACCCATGTTCCTATAATCCTTGTATGGGTAGGATGAGCTCATTAGCCTTCTGGCAGTCATCCTAGGAGAAGGACAACTCTGATTCCAAACCTGGGCAGATGGAGCTCGTTTAGCCCTATAGGGCCTTCCATCTAACACTAATAAAACCTCTGTCCTAAGGACCTTGCTGCCAGCGTCCAAGCTTGCTAGGCCCTGGCAGATGACCCTTAGGACTAAAGGGTGGGTCCAGCTCTGCGCATGCTGTGTCTCACCTAAAAGAAATCCACTGCACAAGCTTGAGGGTGCTATCTGCTAACCTCTTTTTATCGGTGCGCTTGGAAAAGGCGCTGATGAGGAGCATGGGTGGAGCCCTCCCTGGATCTTTGTTCGCAAAGCCTAGCCATACATACATACATACATACATTAGTTCTGTAGCTGTTATCATAACTCTGAAATAAACTCATTCTCTAAATTAACATGAGAGCATGTTTCCCCCAACACCTTATCTGTAAGTACAAAATAAGGCAGCTTTTAAGAAATAATGTTAATACTTCACTATAAACAGAGATACAATTTTTCAATCAAGTCATGGTAGTTTAACCTGTGGCTGAATGAAAAAAAATGTTACTTGCCCAGTGAACAGCCTTAAAAGAACTAGGGTCTTACATGTAAAGATGAAAAAATATTGTGCAAGACACAGCTGTTCATTCAAACCCTGGTAAATCTTCATGGTATTGTGTAGGGTGTGGCTGTTAATGTAAACAGTAAATAATTAATTGGAAGTCATTTACAGAAAGGGATATTTCAAAGGTCTTGTGGGTTTTTCTCTCCTTACAGAGGCTTGGGAGTTACTGGGCTAAGTGAGCCCCAACAAAAGTAATACTCTCTAATGGAGCTAGTGAATCTCAGGGGTTTTAAGGGTGGAGTTATTAATGCACTGCAAAGTGTAAGGACATTTTTGTATCAGCAAGTCCTTTTGATTTTTAATTTTTTCCACTTTTCTTTCACTTTGGAGTAAAAGTGCTGCAAGTCTTGCCAATTTTTGCAGTCTTGGCCAAGCTGTTCCATGCAGACATATACACAACAGTGACATCCTCCATCTATCCACCTGTTTGCAGTGGCAGAGAAAGCCAAACTTGGGCACTGTCAGCGGCATGGATGGCCCTGAGTCCATGCTGTGGTCAGTATGTGGTTGCTCCAATTTAGAATTCCTTCTCAGTGTTATTTACAAATACCTTTTTCTCTTTCAAATTTTCTGTCCTGCAGTGGTATTTATAACAGACAGCAAGTAATGCCTTTCTGTAGCATGTTTCATTCCTGTAACTGTAAATACCACCCTGCACGCACACAGGGCTGCCCTTACCTCATCATTGCCTTTGGGCCTGTTGGGGTTTGCATTTTGTGGTCAGAGCAGAAACAGAAGGTGGACTTAGTCAGTGCTATCATGGTTAGCCTAGACCTTCCCTGTGGTCACAATTAAAGCCTCATTCCTAAAACTGGAGGTTTGAACAGGAAAAAGTATATTTCAAACAGAAGTGGGTATTTTAACTTCCTCTCATCTCCCAAAAGATTTGGCTTTAAGATTTGCCTTTTCCCCCCTCCTGTTTTAACCAACAGAAGTAATACATAGCAGAAATCAGTACACTGGGATTATTATCTCTGAGATCACCTTTGCCTTATGGAGAGACACCTCATTTTTCCTCAGTGCTTCAGTCTTCCCATAAGTTTTCTCAAAAAATTTCACAGGAAGACAAGTTGACGTCCAAAAATCTATGGGACCAGATGGGATTCATCCTAGAATCCTGAGAGAGTTGGCAGGGGTGCTCACCAGGCCACTCTCCATCATTTACCAGCAGTCCTGGCTGACTGGAGAGGTCCCAGCTAATTGGAAAAGAGCAAATATAACTCCTATCTATAAGAAAGGAAGGAAGGAGGATCCAGGAAATTACAGGCCTGTAAGTCTAACTTCAGTCCCGGGGAAGCTGATGGAGCAGATCATCCTGAGTTCCATTATGTAGTACATGCAGGATAACCAGGTGATCAGACCCAGTCAGCATGGCTTTATGAAGGGCAGGTCCTGTTTAACTAACCTGATCTCCTTCTATGACTGGGTGACCCGCTTACTGGATGAAGGGAAGGCCGTGGATGTTATTTATCTGGATTTTAGTAAAGCATTTGATACAGTTTCCCACAGCATTCTCCTAAAGAAATTAAGTGCTCTTGGCTTGGATGGGCATACGCTCCACTGGGTTAAAAACTGGATAGATGGCCGAGTCCAAAGAGTTGTGGTCAATGGAGTGAAATCCAGTTGGCAGCCAGTCACGAGTGGGGTCCCACAGGGCTCAGTACTGGGGCCACTCCTGTTCAACATCTTCATTAATGACCTGGACCAGGGGGTAGAGTGCACCCTTAGTAAGTTTGCAGATGACACCAAGCTGGGTGGCAATGTCGATCTGCTTGAGGGTAGGGAAGCTCTGCAGCGGGATCTAGACAGGCTGGATGGCTGGGCCAAGGCCAATGCCATGAAGTTCAATAAGGCCAAATGCCGGGTACTGCACCTTGGCCATAACAACCCCCAGCAGCGCTACAGGCTCGGGGAGGAGTGGCTGGAGAGCTGCCAGGCAGAGAGGGACCTAGGGGTGCTGATTGACAGCCGGATGAACATGAGCCAGCAGTGTGCCCAGGTGGCCAAGAAGGCCAATGGCATCCTGGCCTGTATCAGAAACGGTGTTGTCAGCAGGAGCAGGGAGGTGATCATGCCCCTCTACTCAGCTCTGGTGAGGCCTCACCTTGAGTACTGTGTCCAGTTTTGGGCCCCTCACTACAAGAGGGACATTGAGGTGCTGGAGAGAGTACAGAGGCGGGCTACCAAGCTGGTAAAGGGCTTAGAGCATAAGCCTTATGAGGAAAGACTGAGGGATCTGGGCCTGTTTAGTCTGGAAAAGAGGAGACTGAGGGGAGACCTCATTGCTCTCTATAACTACCTGAGGGGAGGTTGTAGGGAGGCAGGAATTGGTCTGTTCTCCCTGGTAGGGAGTGATAGGACAAGGGGAAATGGATTGAAACTGCGCCAGGGGAGGTTCAGGTTGGATATTAGGAGGAATTTCTTTACTGAAAGGGTTGTCAGCCATTGGAACAGGCTGCCCAGGGATGTGGTTGAGTCACCGTCCCTGGAGGTGTTTAAGAGACGGCTGGATGTTGTGTTGGGGAGCATCATTTAGTGGGGTGAAAGGGCTAGGAAAAAGGCTGGACTCGATGATCTTCAAGGTCTCTTCCAGCTGTAACTGTTCTATGATTCTATGATTCTATAAGACACTCTCTCTGTGTGTTAAACATTATGGTAAAGACTTTCCAGACCTGTTCACTGGAGAGTGGGCTGAGCAGGCTTATCTCACGGACAGCATGGTTGATGTACCTTGACCTTAGTCACTCTTCTCTAGCTTTAGTCCTAAGCCTAAGTCTCTTTAACAAGAGGCATCATTTCATACTCAGGCTTTGTTTTTCACGTGTTGTCATCATCAAGGGGAAAAACATTCTGGAAACAAAAATATTGTGTTTTTTTTCCCCCTCTCACTATTTTAAGCCTCCTGCCTGCAAATAATGCACATGTATTTTATTTTTCCCTTTCCAAAAGGACAGCACATGAATATTTCACCCATTTTCAACCTGATGCAACTTATTTTCAAAAGCCCTTTTTCACCCTGATATAAGGTCCACCAACCAGACGAATTCTAACAATGTTGGCAGGGTTGTGCCAAATCTTTTCCCTGATGACCTGCACATCCCATCTGCCCCTGAGTTGGCTTGTTTACAGGGTGCAAGTCTCCACAGCGCCTTCTTTCTACTCCTGTCCTGTGTCTCCTGATACTCCTTCCTCTGGTCTTCTTCCCTGCCTTTGCCTGGAAAGCAGCTGCTCAGAACCCATGGGGTGGAGGCTCAGCTGAGACCCCCATACATCCAGACTGTGCCAGCACATCTGCAACAGGAATGCAGAAGTCACCTGGGGGGTAACCTCATTTACTCAACAAGTATGGTCACTCAGGAGCTGTGGAATAAGAAAAAAAAAAAAACACCATCACCACCCACCAACCAAACAATAAAAAGTGTGTCTACAGAAAGTAACAACAAGGGTGAGCCTGGCTGAAGGATTAGGTATGGAGAGGGAGGTTGGGACCTGTCAGGAGGAAACAGAGGAAACTTTCAGAGAGGCAGGAGAGAAAGGACTTTTTCATTTACTGTTAAGTGCATTCTTATTGTTTTTCTGTCTGTGTATGCCTTTATTTCTAATGCTACAATAGTGGAAGAAACAGTAATATACTATTCCTGTTGGCTTACATGTAACTGTTTGAACTTTATCATTAACATATGTAGAAGATACGTAAAAACAAAATGCAAGTGTATGTATATAATCTCACATGATGAGATTCAAACGATCAGCTCATCCTCAAAATGTAATTATATTTCACTATATGGACTATGCTGAGATGTGTCACAGACTATTTCCACTGAAGAAATGTTTAATCCTTTTAATTATTTAGGGAGTGTATCAAGAGAGCTTCAACTACAAATTCCTGTCATATCAGCTTGTACAAAGTCTTTATTGATGCCTCAGACCACAAAAAGCAATAATAATTTGATCTAATAATACCCTGCTATATTATATTTAAACATACTACATGTGGTATTGATATTACTGACAGAAAATAACTAGTACAAGCCCAGTTGTTACACTCCTTATCATGCACCCTTCCCATGCTTTTCAGCAGTTTTAAAGCTGTCACTCAGCTCAGATTGGGTTACATTTTGGCATAATATTTATGAAGCGTAACATGAATTGCACTCATAGAGGAACTATAGAACCCACATTGAGGAGAGGAAGAAAATGAAGATCTGGAGAGGGAAGGATGCTTACAGCCTTCAGACAAATAAAAGTTTGCATGAAGAAACCAACTCTCTCCATAACCTGTCTAGAAAGGTTCCAGCCTTCTTGCAGCACAGGACTGGTGTGAGGATGCGAAGCAACAGTTAGAGCATGAGACAGGTCTAGAACTTGGCATCTGCATGGTGCATGGCTCATTAACCAGCAGCAACATCAGCCTCACTGGAGTTAGGCAAAAGGTACAAAAAGTAGTACCAAGCATTGCCCATGTCTTATGTCCTTCAAAGACGGTCCTGTTTCTCATTGCACCAGTATGGGGTGGCTTCTTTGCAAGCATGGCTATCTCCTAAAACATTGGTGTATGCCAGGGCAGGATGATCAGTGAAGAACAGCAAGAGCTAACTCCAGTACCCCACAGGGCTGGGGTGGGGCAGCAGAAATCAGAGATCCAACAGAGAAAAAAGGCTGGGAGGTACAGCATTTATGAAGAAAAAATAGTCTAATTACAAGTGTGGACAAAGGACTAATTACAAAAGCTAAATAACTACATATGTATAAATTAATATTTAATTCATATCACTAGTGATAGTGATTAGCAAACCTTGTAAGAACTAAATATTTAGAAATAGACTCTTATTCATGTAAAGAAATATCTCAGCATAGACAGGCCCATTAATTATTATCAATGCAACTGGCTCAGTAGTTCAGATTTTGCTCCAACAGCCAAGGACTAATTGTCATTGCTGTCTAGGATGGGTGTCAGTTGCAGATAGTCATCCACTATCTATCCACTATTATAACTGTTGTAATGAGCTCGAAGTCTCTAGCAGAGCCAGAAATGAAGAAAAAAAGGGTGTGGTTCCCCACACCCCCACACTCCCACAACCCCAGATGCAGAAATCAAACTTTTACTTCAGGAGGTCTATGAGACAACCCTGGAGGGGTTGTGACCCTTACTGTGTGCCCATGCATGAACCTCAGCAGTGCTCTCTCATCAGAAGGCCATGCAGTGGAGAAGGAGCTGGTTGTGAGGTTTGAGTAACTGCCAGCTTGGCCATCAGCTTAACCCTTGTTATCAAAGTCCAAGTAAAACTCCTAGCTTCATAAGATACCTTTGGCTTTAGTGCTGTTTCAACCAGGTGCAATACAGCAGCTACAAAGCACAAATGCAGTTCAAATGCCTCTACTCACAGCCTTGCACTGTTTTTTTTTCTTACATTTACATAGGCAACAGTAGCACTGCATATAAATATGTATGCAGTGCATGTAGAGACACTCACATGCCCTAGTTTGATCATCTGCACTGCTTAAAACACATACTCACCAAATCCTTGTTTTTCCCAACTACTTCATTCAATTTAAATATTCATCTCCCTTAAAAAGCAATTAAATTTTACTGTCTAGTAATTTGCAAATCTAAGCAGCAAATGTAGGAAAATAATTGGCATAGTAAGAAATCAGTTATTTCTCTGATAAGCTTATAAAAGTTTTTAATTACAATCACAATATTTTTAATTGCCAAAGGGATTTTTTTTTTATGATAGAAAACATTTCTAAGTTTTAGTTTACGTTCCAATCTAATATTGTGATAATTGAGAAAAGGCCTCCAGAGGGCAACAGTATCCACCAAACAAAATAATGTGCATCTCAACCCTACCAAAAATTTTCTTGCATGAAAATATCTTCTTGGGATACAGGAAGGGTAAGTTAGCAGACACAAACTCTGACAAGTCTCCTGTGAGCACACACGGATGATAACAAGTATCACTCCTTTAAAACCACGCTACTTAAAAAGTTATACTTCTGTATGCATGTAAACTAAAATACAACCTCTAACCAAACATACAAAAAGATGTGCTTAGCCTTTTAAGCTTTCAGATTTGCTATTCTGAAAGTATCGGAAGTATGTCAAAGTGGTCATATTGTGTCATTTTCTCTGTCAACAGCAACTTAATGCAAGTAAAGGATTTACGAAAGTTAGTGATTGATAAATCTGGTGGCCTGATAAAGGTCAGACTGCTACCAATTTATGTTCCCCCTATGCAGCCAGTAGCGAAGCTGAGCATAACTGCATGCCCACAGGGCCAACCACACATACAGGCATGCTCAGACTTCATGCAAACACAATCACTACAAACAGCTTTGTCCTCTCTTCTCACTGGCTGCTCAGGACAATGGTCCATTAGCATGAAATATATAGACATATACACAAAACAGATCCATCCAGTAGTTGGCTTCCAGAGCAGCCCAGGGGAGATGGGGCAGTGGCCTGGGTCTCTCACAAGGTTGTTGAGGCACTCCACCATTCCATCGGCATGCTGGGCAGCTCTGTCAGGCTGAGGAGCCACACAGACTCACATAATAGATCACATTGCTCACATGAGCACATCAAGGCTGTACACGATGGGATAGTAAGAAGAAAGTGTCTCAGTGTTAGGCCACCAGCATTCACCAATCAGAAGAAATGTTCTGAAGAAACTATTAAGCTTCTGCCTTGGGTACATTTGAAACTGCCATCTCCTGGGGATATTGATCGCAAGCTGTTACTACCAGGCAGCTACTGATTGGTACTGTCTCATAGTTACTTTGTAAAATACTGTCCTTACTTCAAGAAATCTATCTTTGTTACTATAGAAAAAAAAAAGCTATTCATTATTCATTTTTTATGGTGCTATTATATTTAACAACCTAATCAGGATCATGTTGCCTAACTTTCTGGGAAAGGAATTATCCCAGTGAACCTACAGTCCAAAGCGACAAGGACACACATAGAACTGAAGGAAAGACAATGATTTATGTAAGTGTGGTCACTGTAAATTAATCCCATTTCTACACAGAAATGTAGGTACTTGCCTTGTGGAGGAGTATGAGATACAAAATTAGCATCTGGGGAAAAAAAAACAAACACAAAATAAAACAGCAACAATAAACATCTAAAGAAAGAAGAATATGGTCACACCTCCAGGTGTCATTTCTTAAAAAGTAAAGGAAAAGATAATAAGAATGCAAGACGACTGAAGATAGGAGGAAATCACAGCAGATGAGAGCTTGACGTTCAAGAAGACAGAAGACCATTCTTCCTTCTTCTGGATACTGTCCCTGAAGATTTGGACTGAGGCGTATCGTAGGAGGAGAGTCAGTTTAGTGCAGGAATGTGGTCAGATACTATCACATGTCTTTTGATTTTCCAAGATGCTTGATTACTGTTGAGATCCAAAAGGCTCAGCTGCTATTGAGAGCAGCATTGTCCACTTGGCAATCTCTTGTTTCTGTTCGATTTCTCATTGATGTCTATATGGCAGTCAGAATATAACATTAAATTGAACTTTTGTCATGTTTAACTACGTAGTTTTATCCTGGATTTGAGATCCTGCATTTTGATCATAAAGAAGGAACTACATTTTCAAACACATTGTAGCTTCCACTCAATGTTGCTTTTGTGGTTTACCATGTCCAAGTTTGACTAAGCATTGAGCAATCATCCATTGAGCAATGACTCAGCAGAAAGCACCATGAAAGCTGTGTTTCTTTGACTGCAGAAGATTTTAATAAAAGGAAACTGCTCTTTGAAGAATGCCAACTTTTTACACTCTACAGTCAGAAGGAGGTCCAATTAAAGTTAGAATAAAAAGAAGCCAGGATAACTATCTTCCTACATGTGAACTAGTATTTCAGAGTCAATTCCAAATGCCTTTCACTGAAATATTTCAAAAGAAGTTGGATTAAATATCAGCGTGGTGTTAGTAAAGTTGTCTTCAACCAAATAAACATTGTATATAATTTTTTTTGTTGTTTTTAGTTAAAAATGGAAATATTTCAATCGTTGGAGTAGGTAAACTATGTCACAGAATTATTTAAAGTTAATTATGTGTAATAAAAAGCAAACACTATTTGGTTTTGTAAAACAAAAATATTTGACGAAGATGTACAATTGCATTAAGAAGAACATGGGAGGCTAATGTCAAAATACCAACAGATTCCTGTGTTACTTAAATAACCATAATTCATTCCAAGACCAAAAACATACTGGCCACTTAATACTGAGAGGTATTCTATGGCTTTCTGCTCTGCTAAACTGTGCCCAGAGACCTACATTTTGGTTCATTTACTTGTTCATAGAAAATGTTTCTGTAGCAAGTTGTGATAAGTGCAAGATTTCATATTAAAATAAAATAAAATAACTTACTTGGGCATCAGCTATTAAGGAACCATTTTGTATCACATCTGACTTTTGGTAGCTAGATATTAGGATACATTTAAATTGTCCTTCATACATTGGATGGGTGCGTTAAGGAAGGACATATCTGGTACCAGCTACAGCTTGAGGTTGTTCTCTTATACCTACTTAATAGACAAAAAGTGGAGACTGAGAACACCCTTTGCAACAAATAAGTGATTGTGAGTGTGGAACTGCCTTGCAGGGCATGTCTGCATATATCATACATCAATTGTCAGCACAGCATGAACTTGCCCTTCATCAAAGTAGACTATTTTTGTGGGTTTTCCACCTGATGCTCCCCACTGCAGCATGTCCAATCAGTCGTGTAACTTGTTTAAGTGATTCTCCAACAAGGCTAATAAAGTGGAAGCTTTACTGGAAGTTCAGGCCCCATGCAAAGCTTTTCCCCAGAAGAGCTTCTCTAGACCTGTTTATGAATTATACTGGGTCCCAGAGCTCTTATTTCCTTATTTAGTAAACTAGTACTGTTGGCTAATAGAATAATAGCTATCTGATTGTTTCCTTTCGGAAATGATTAATCCAGTTTTGTAGGCATATCCTTTTTTTTTCATAAAATCTGGAATCATCTGATATTGTTTCTTAGCAACCCTTTTCAGTGTACCATTTCTTTCTATTCAGCTCCCCAAAGAGTGCTTTTAAAGCTGTAGTAAAGTTAGCCATTTCAGAGAAGAAGCTTTTATTTTTCTTCTTGTGTGAAAGGTGAGATCATGCCCAGATACTTCAGCCTGATAGGAATATTCTCCAGAATGTTAAAAACTGTCCTTGAAACTTTTAAACTGAGATAATAGGTGAATTACTGGTAAGAATACTGATAACTGTATCTGTAGTGCTTGGCAAGGATACAAGAGGAAAAGGACACCTACTTCCTTATTGTTCTGTGTAGAAGGTTAATTTTCTCTAAACCAAAGCTTAGACGTTTATCTGAATCTACAAAGGTACTTCTCACCTTGCTCATATATTTCTAGCACCTTGCCTTACCTACCCACAAGCAGAGGACAACTTTGTTATCTACCACACTACACACTCCTACTTAGAAAGTCCTGCATACTGAAAAATAAGAAACCAACACAATATATTTTACATGTTGTGTAACCAAATAACTTAGGCATTATCCCCTTTGAATGCCCTTGGGCCCCACAATATATACACCACTCATACAAAAAGTGTAAGTCCTTCCAAACAGCTCAAGGCCACTATCTGTATTTTACAGTTCCTTCATTATATAAAGAAGAGTTACACACGATTTCACATGTGAGGTTTTTCACAGCATGCTCAAACATTGGCAATCTTGCCTCTTTTAAGTTAATTTAAAGCAAAATAGTAAAACAGAGCAGGACAGAGAGTGCAACAATGGAAAATATGTGCTAGTAGAAGTCTGTTTACCCATTAACCGGATAGGCCCTGAAACACATAGTTGGGCTGCTGATGAAGCAGAGTGTGTCTGCTGCTCACTCACTGCCCAGAGTCCCCACAAGGTACGCTGCTCTCTTTGTTCCCTGGCACTCCTCCAGGTTTAATGGATGCCCCATACCATGGCACTGAGCAGTTTATCTGCACATAAATATATTCCAGTAAAAAAAGTTAAAATTCTGCATGCAGGCTTCAGCACATTTTGGGACCTAAGATATTTCTGTCATCTCCAAATGATGATATCTTGTATGACATCTGGCAAGGTTTGCTTTGTTTTGTTTGTCAAAACTCTGCTGTTCATACACACCCAACCTTGGCCTTGACCCCGCTGCATCTATTGATAAGGTTGGCATTGGGATCAACAGTACCAGAAGGAGGGCCAAAATTGAGGTGTTAATTGCCAAATGGGTAACTTCTATCACCTGTTAAGAAGTTCTGTGGAACATATTAGCCCTGCTAAAGGAAGATCAGGTATATCACACCACCAGCTGACATAATGCAGCACAGCCACAGACAGCACAGCATCGATGTTGAGCAGCAGCAGTCACTCAGAGGAAATACAAAATGGAACAGAGAGATGATCTGGATGGATAAGCAGGTTTATGTCTGTACTTCTGTCCCTACCACAGATATTTCACCTTTATCAGATCTCCTGAGATACCTGTTGTGCTTCAATGGGATTTTAATTATAACTCCTCTCATTCGAACAGAATCTGCCATCTTTCTGATGTCCCTCTCAAAGTTACAAAACTTTGTGGTGCAATGTTGTGGTTTTCCCACTTAAGACCTGGGCTTTCATATACAGCAGGAGGATGTTTGGTGGCACTCATTCTATGTCATTTTTACTTCCCATGCCTCAGATTTTCTGAGTTAACCTAATGTTTAAAATTCCCCTTAATAAGATTACCCCATGAAATCTGTCACTAAGCCCAACTCCTTCAGTCACTACTCACTTTTGACTTAATCATTAATGAAGTAAAATTTGTTTTGCAAAAAAACTAAAGATCAGTTTATGATAGTAAAGTGATCACTGAATTTGAGCTAAGATATTTTTGCCTACCAAAAGTGCAAATTCTTTGTCCATGGATGTTACTGTTCAATACAACTTGCATACGGCTGTCTGAAAACAAATGAAAAAAGAAATAAAACCTGACTGAAGAATCTGGTAATCAAGGTAGCTTACTGAGAAAGAGCTACCTTCAAAGGATGTAAGAAGCTGCACTCGGCTGTCCCCAGCTGTCCTTCTAATTTGTACTTCTGGGTGACTGCCATCTGCAACCTAATATTCACACTATATTTTGAGAAAGACACATGAGAAGCAGCAGCATCTAACCCATTTAGATGAGCAAATACCCCTAAACCCTCTATAAAATCCTTCTTTTCCAGGAATTACCCCTGTATCTCACAGACAGTACCCTAATGTCCTGTCAAGGACTGTGGCCTTAACACTGACACCTGGCAGTTATTCCTATCAAAGTTGCTGAAAGATTTAACAATCAGTAGGGATTTGTTTACCACCCTTAACAGCAGAACTACATTGCATTAGCTATGTAGGTAGTTAAAAGCCTTGGAGCCCCATGTGTGGAAGGGGTCGGGGTGGTGAAGTGAGACATGGAGAAAAAAGTAGGTCAGCTGCACCCATCGGCGTAGCGAGACGGGTGGGGTCGGGTTGGGTCAGAGGATGCTCTCCCCCCACCATCCCATCCGGGGGGCTGCAGACGCTCTGGCTCCAGCTTCAGGAGCCTGTTCCCAGCCATTAGCAGGCATTCCCCTAGTACTTAAAACCCGATAGCTCTCGCTCGGTACACATTTGTATTTTCATAAATACAAAGACACATGCTGGGCATTTAGGGGGGATGGGGAAAGGAAAGGTGCTTAAAATTACAAGTGAAGTATAATTTGAAACTCTGCCTACACTACAGATTTTATCATCAGCCTCTGACATGCTTGGTGCTAGACACTGTTTATGTCCAAAATTAATGCAGCTAATAGTACTAGGTTGGTAGCTGTGGCAGCCAGCCACGTGCATCGCCTGGCACATGGGTGCCCCTTCCCACAGGAAAGGCACATGTTCTGCCTCAGCAAGCACAGCCAGGCCAGTTTGAGCACGGCTGGAACCAGTTTGACTGGAGCCTCCCTCCAGTGGAGCACTCAGCATCACCAGGGTTTTCTTTCAATCAAAATGCTATAAAATGGGGAGAAGGAATTAGGACAAAATGGGAGTGGAAGAGCAAAACGGGAGTACAAGTCTCTTCCTGAAGGAAGCCACCCTGCTGTAGCAGGTTTCTTAGCTTGCCTGAACAAGACCTAGCATGAGAGAGCCCCTGACTGGGCCACTATAACTAGTTTGGCTACTTCACGTTTCTCCTAGCTCTCCATGCAATTGGACCTCTCAGTGTACATCACACATGCACCCATGGCTACTGCTCAGTGTCTGTTGTCCCCACTTGATGAGGGATAGTGGCAATGCTGCTCTCAATAGAAGGTGGTTTACGTAAGGTGTATTATACACCTACCAACCATAAGCATAAGCATGCAAATTCAAGTAATTCATGGATGTTTTCTGAAAAAAAGCCTTCTTAAGACAGAGACATCATGTTGCAATGGGCAGATGAGCATCTTTTGCTGGTTGCAAACCCTCGCTTGTACTTTTGGAGGAGGTAAATTTTGAAACTGCAGTTTTACATAACAAAGTTCAAAAGCTCTAGCAAAACCTCTGGAGGCAACTTCAAGTCTTCCTCAGGAAATCAAGCATCTTCAAACATTCTACATATGTCTAGGCATCTGTCTGTGTACCTGTTCACTAATGCACCAGGCACATTGGTATCATGAAATGTCCTGTTTTTCTTCTATGGTCACTTACAGTTTCAGTAAGAGCAGAATAAACATGCAAATCAGTCATCCATTAAGTAACATCACTGTCATCTCTCATGTGTTTGTTTGCTTAACATTTCCCCAAGGAAAGGACTACTGCTTGTTTGGGGGTTTTACATGCCCCTAAACATTTATGCCAGAAATTTCAAGGTCAAAGAAGGGTGCTCTTCACTTGCAGTAGGAGCTGTGAAATCTGAGATAAGCTCCCAGAGGAAAGGAAACCTGCTACACGATCATGGCTTGGCCATCAGAAACAAATGCCTTCTGCACAGATAAACGTCATCCTTCATCTGGAAGGCTACCTAGTGCCAGAAGAATATCCCTGTCAATTCTCATCCTTTAACCCAGTTCTTCAGATAGTCTGAGATGATCTGTCATATCAATTCCTGATGCCTTGGTATGGTTACGTTAGAGGCAAACTCCATACTCATTTCTCTTCAAGCACAGTCCACAAAATACTAGAGGAGTAGCTTTTAAACAGTATTTTAATCAAAATTAATAGTATTCTTTCATTTTGTGCTTACCAAATGGGAAAATTGAGTTTGTTTGTTGGTTGTTTCTCTTTATTTAATTATTTAGGGTGTTTGTTTGGTTGTTTTTTTATCAAGTTACAAATTTATTAAAGGGAAACACTTCATATGGTACAAAAGACTGCATGTGCCTGCTGTTACTTTTCTCCGCAGTTCCTTCTTCAATTTCATTCTGGACAAGACGGTATCAGATACATTGCAATATATGCTTTAAAGAATGCTATTCTTTTCTATTGCAAAGTTTTAGAAGTCACTTTAATCCACTTGACTCCAATATGCACACAATCAAAATAAGTGGCTTTATTTAAAAAAAACAACAAAAAAAACCCCAAAACAAAACAAAAAACCCCCTCAAACCTACAGTCAATCACCGATCTCCTCTGAAAACGATCTGAAAAACCTGAGGCAGTTTTTACTTTGACATGCTTAAATACCACAGAACTAACACTGCGTACAGATGAAAAAAGGGTCATACACTCACCAGCAATTAAAAAAAAAGTCATCTAGCCATAGAAAAATGCAAATACACAGAAAAGGACTGTCTCCCAACGATACAAGTATTATGAGAAAAGAAACTTCTACACCTATTAAAGGGAAATGGCACCCTACCCAGAATGCACTCATTAGATATAATAGATATTCTATCTCCTGAATAATGAAGAAGAGTGATTATGTGAAGTTCCTCTTCATTGTTGAGTAAAGCTGCCCACCTTTTTTCCATCATCACAAATTCTTATTTAGGAAGGCAGGATAGTGCAGGACAGCCCCTGCCTCTTCCTGCTGTTGAGGTCCTTGCTGTATTATTCTGCAAGCTAGACTTTCCACCGTTTAAAATGTCTTTTCTAACCATCTGCCTGTTAAGGAAAATCAGAGTGTTTCTGTGTGGTACTCAGCTCTATTGTCCCCCATACCTTGGGGCAGGGTTGGGCTGACCAAAGCCAATTGAGATACACATTATTTAGAAGGCTTATAAGTACTTTTCCTTGGACTCACTGCTATTCATTATACAACATTTTAAGATTTTAAAGATGAAAATGCACAAAGCTGAGAACGGACACAGAATAGATATGGGTTTATCATTCAAATCATTGACTGTCAATTGCCATCACTATACTAATAAGGTCAATCAGTCAGGCTCTTCTACTTGCAGCTAGAGGGCACTGATTGCAGATGTAGTTCACTTGGATGAATCCTTGCAGGAAGAAATACATGGGAAGCCCTGATTTCAATACTGGGGTGAAGATAACGGAAATCGTTACAATCAATTGTCAGAGAGGTTATTTCAATTTATAATGAAACCTAAGAGTAAATTTGCTGCATTTATGTGTTCATAGGGAGCATTTGTCTCTGCTCAAGTGGATGCAGCATGTTTCATTTCTTAGGAGTGTGTTCAGGAAGAATCAATGAATGGCAGACTGAGCTGAAGGACACCTAGGTAATCACCAATGGTGAATTATGGAAGAGGAACAATGCCATCACTGACAGACAGATTGCCAGAGTCATGGCATGCCTCAGAGCAAGCAGTCTGTCAGAGAACAGTCAAACCATATCTTACAAGCAGAAAGAGAGAGAAAGGGGACATTTAGTCCCTTTCTAGTTCTTCATCCTCTGTTTCCTCTGATAAGCAGGAGTTATGAAAGCCTTAGATACTTAGATTGTTGAAAGATTGGCTTTGACTCACAATGTAGAATAATTGCCCTGTTAGATACAGTTGTGTTAATTGGCTTGTGCTGCACATTGTGTGGGGTAGAGCTGACTAAAATATGCATTTTGAGTGATTTATTGAGTAACACCATCTTTATGGTCAGCTCATTCACCTTCCAGTGCAAATGCTTTTGATAATGCTGTTATAAAGGCTTGTGAATATCAGTGTAGGAGGGCAAAATATTTTGAGCTGCTCAGCTTCACTTTATAAATATTTTTGGAAGCCATCAATGTGAAATGCTCCATTCACACTCAGCACTAAAGAAAAAAAACAAAAAAGGCTTCTTTTGAAACAAAGACACATCTGTCAGAGCAGTAGAGTGTATGAATTTACGTAATCTGCAGTACAGAAAAAGCACTTTCTCAAATTAAGTTGAAGTAGGTAGAGAAAGAACAGCACGATGCATGTCAACAATAATTAACAGAGCACTTCATAGTGCCAGCACTTCCTGTAAGGTACTCTCAGACACTAGCTATGAGCAGGCTGACCTCCTATTCCTCTGCTCCGGGAACCCAAAGCTGCAAATGTTCACTTTTAGCAGCTAGCCTATCATTAACTTTTTAAAAGTTGTATGCTGGCAATATTTCCCCTTAGGACAGAGGGCAAGGAGACACTGTTGCAACCGCTGCAGGGATTCATGGAGTTGGCTTTGCCTTCTCTGCCATACCAGCAGATTTGGGGAATTTGCTTATTTCTCAGGTGCATCAAAATGAATAAAGCAACACATGGCACCTCACACAAAGACTGTTAATCTCTTTGTTTCCAAGTTTTCTTGTTGATAACTTGGCAGAAGGTAGTTCCTTGTTTCCCTCGCAGATGAGTGCACCATTTGGAAGTTCTCTTCAACTTCTACTGATTCTGCCAGGAATTTTGCAGACTTCTTGCAGCACAGAGTCTCTTCTCTTAGGCTACCTGTGTACAAAATACAGAACTGGTGTGAACCTACTTTTGCACACAACATTGCATTACTCCTGTAATCATGTTTAATCATGTTGCCTTCGCATTTATTTGTGTATTTAGGTTTGGTCACAGATTGCAGGAGGGGAAGGAAGTGCTGAGGTCTGCAGTAGAGAGGCAGGCAATGTCACAGCCTGTATGTAGGCTGATGAGAATTTCAGGGCCCAGGGCTGTACTGTACAAAGGACACTGGCACCAGAGAAGCGTTATTACAGCGCTTTTTCTTGGCCTGGATTTACTTAAAACACCAGCTGAGCTACTAGCACAATATACACAATGCCAGCAGTCTTGTCAAGAGCAGAGGGATGTCTACAACCCTTTTCCTTCTAGACAGATTGTGACCAATATCTTCCACACGTAAGAGTGCTCACATAGTTGCCAGGGAAACAACTGTCAACATAGCTTTGTCCTGGTATTTGGAGGGCTTGCCCAGGTGATAGCTTTTCAGTGATTTGTGCATTCATGCAGATGTAGCTTGCTGCAGACTGACAAGCCTTTTTGATTTGCCAGTTTGAGTTCCCAAGCACGCACTACCTCCAAACTACAGCTGCGAGAGCTGGCCAGCATACTTCAGCTAGTGTTATTTGAACTAGTTTGAGCAGCAGCACAGCAAAAACCTGGTGATCGAAAGTCAAATGCAGTCAATGTGAGACACAGGACTTACTGGGAAGGTTTGCTGACATTGTGTGTACTGTGCTAGTAGATCAGCTGGTGGTTTAAGCTAATCCAGGCCAAGAAAAAGTGCTGTAATAATGCTTCTCTGATGCAGGTGTCCTTTGTACAGTACAGCCCTGGGCCCTGAAATTCTCATCAGCCTNCCTCTTTTTATCGGCGCGCTTGGAAAAGGCGGTGATGAGAAGTATGGATGGAACCCTGCCTGGATCTTCGTTCACGACAATCTAGTCACGACGACGACAGGCTGTGACATTGCCTGCCTCTCCACTGCAGACCTCAGCATTTTCTTCCCCTCCTGCAATCTATGACCAAACCTAAATCAAAACCAACCATCACATCCCTTGAACTGGTGTAAAGGTTGATAACAAGGATAATAAACTGTGCACTGGCTGAGGATAATTAGCATGCAAGCAGTCATTTATGATTAAACCATGCAAAACATTGCTGTAGTACAAGATCTGCCTGCTACAGTATAAGGCAAAGGCCCAAGGCACAGAGAAGTTAAGTGATTTGCCCAGTCTGACACAGCAATTCAGTGACAGGTAGAAATAGGCCTAATCTATAGATCCTACTTAGATCTCTCTTTAGCAGCAGAAAATAAAACCCTCTCTGTTCATGCTATAAGTCATTACAGAAATTACTTTCAAGTTACAGACTCACCATTATCACATCACTGTAAGATCAAACAAAAAAGAGGGCAGTAGGAGAGGAAAAGAGGGTTTACTTTGTGCCATTTACTTCACAGTCTGCTCAACAAAGCCAAAGCAGAATTTTTTTTTTTTAAACAGATGCCTTTTACAGCATATCAAACACTTCTCACGGCGTATGTCAGAGACGTTATACTACAAAGATTTGTCCTTTGAATTCATGACAGCTCGAATGTTTATCAGGATTTTCTATTCCCTAAATTCGAGATTAAACTGGGATCGCTATTAAGATAGCAGCAAAAGTATATCAACAAACTCTAAAATTAAAAAACCATTGGTGAAAAGAAAGCATTAAGTCAACATATTCCTGTGCTAAGGCTTCAAACCAGGTCCATGGCTGTTGTGCTGAGACAGTACTCCCAGCCTCTCTGCAGGCCACAGGGGATGGTAGAGGATGGTGAATGGCACAGCAGGTGGCTAATCTGCTCTGCTTCTTGGGTATGGCCAGGCCTGAAGGTTTTCCAGTCTCTGAAACCCACCAGCAACAGCAGAAGCACCAAAGATCTGTTCCCAAACTCAACAACTCCACTCTTTTAACTTAGGCTGTCTGTGACCTCCCACAAGATATTCTGTATCCTGAGATGACTGTAAATTTAGATGCTTTACTTGAGAGGAAATTTCACTGTGAGCCAGAAGGACAGTGTGCTCCTACACTTACAACAGAAAAAGAGGCTAGGCAGAAAGAGCAGAGATGTCTGAGGTTATTTCCTTTGCTTCTATTTGGAATATCAAAAAAATCCCATGGTTCTTCTTTTGTAGATTGGAGCAACTGTTTTCCACTTGTAGTTGGCAATCCTGGTTTCTCAAGAAGACACCATATAATCACACTTACTGTCTCCTACCACCACTGTCATAGCTCCTACCACCACTGCCACTGTATATTCTTGTACAGCATTTTCCACTTATTGGCATATCAGTTCCTGCATTGTTCTTGCTTCTACCAGCAAAGAACCAACAGAGCCATTAGGCTCCAGCAAATGTGTGTGGCTCTATCCTCAAATAATAGAAATCATGTTTGTTACTGGTAACAGTAACTCCTTCCCCAGTGAGTTTGAACAGATCCCCCTTCTAAGTTAAATCAAATGGCTCTAGTTCTCCCTCAAAGATGTCAGTGGACATATGTGTCACCCCAAAACTTCAAATTCTCAGATCATGTACTGTTTACATGAAAATGACAGGTAAGCTTCTGGCAGCTCTTCCAGTTCAAGACTGGGCTGGGGAAAAGCAGCACATCATTTTCTGCCCCAGCTTTTCCTGCAAAGACAGAAGAGTGTAAAAGAGCAGGTGGGAATTTCATTCCATAATGTTGAGGATGGAAGAAAGACACCTGAATATCAGATGAGCAGACTTCATTTATTTGAGCAAAATCATCTTCTTTTATATGCTATATAATTAGGTTATACATATTCTGTAATACAATCATATGATAGGCTATCTGTTTAAATGTCAACCCCACCTCTGCATCCTGTTTTACTGTTCCAAGTTCCTTGTTCTCTGCATTCTTTTAACCTATAAATTTCTGTATCT
The DNA here is from genome assembly GCA_013396975.1 of Bucco capensis. Lineage (NCBI taxonomy): Eukaryota > Metazoa > Chordata > Aves > Piciformes > Bucconidae > Bucco > Bucco capensis. Next base: position 25,687 of record VWZO01015512.1, read on the forward strand.
GACATCCCAATCGCTTCAAGGACAGTGTGCCTTTGCCTTATAAGGTGGTTGTTTTTCTCAAACTTACTGAAGCAGGTTGCTTTCTTTAACTAAGGCAAGTTTCTGTACGTGCTGATTTTGTTCTGTTATGTGCGCTTTAAAGATCAAAGTATCTCTACAATTCCCCCGTTTTTATTTAGAAAATAAGCTGTGCTTTCTTTAACTCATTAGACTTATTAGCAAGCTCTATCAGTCGCANTTAACTCATTAGACTTATTAGCAAGCTCTATCA
>VWZO01015513.1:0-15575 GCA_013396975.1 Bucco capensis
TAACCCAGCCGGCCAAAAGGTTAAAGCAATAAAAGCAATATACTTATCAGCAATCAGAGGAAATGACCTGAAGCGCAAGGAAAGGAAGGCAAAACCCGGAAGGAAGATCTTTCTCGTCACTTCCTTATATAAACAAAGATATGTTATTCTTCACGTGACAATCGGCTGTTCGTTGATTTGTCCCCCTGTATGATGTTCCAGGTCACAGCCTTTGGCCCCTCGGGGCACAGTTCCGACTTTCGTTTCTCTTATCAGTTTCTCTCGGTAAATTCTTTCGCGGGCAAAGGAAGGAGGGGGGGGCACAGTTCCAACTTCGTTTTCTTAAAGAGGAAACGTCTCTGTCCTTTGTCTGTTTAGAGACAGACAAGTCTAATTTCTTCAAAAGGGGAAATGATGTAAAAATGTCAAGAGGATCCCTGATGTCTCTTTCTCTTCAATTTTAGTCACTCTATGACAATAACTACGTCTCACAAAATAAAACCACAAGTCTGAAATGATTTCATACCAAAATGGTATTTTTTAAATGTATCTGTTTATGTCCCTGTGCCTTCCCAAGTATATATTTGGCTGAGTTTTGGCATTGTTATTTGATTCCCTTAAAATGTAGTAAAAATGTTATTTCAGAGTATAAAATACATATTCTTTTTTCTGTAATTTCAAATATTAATAGTGCTGGCAAGTTTCTAAAAAGAACCCATTTTCTAAGTAATATTTTAATCAGTTATTTCCACACTAAAAGAAACCACAGTGGTAATCGTTTTTCAGAATTAACTTCTGAAGTCTGAAGCGTTAAGGATTACATATTCAGGACATTTGTTTTAGGCTCTGCAGTCTCTTCTTGTAGAGCAGAATGTAGCTGTCAGTCACATTTCTTCTCCTGGAACACAAATATGCTTTGCAGCTGTTACATGTCATTCCCATTATATGTAATGTGGGCAGCTTAGCACTAAAACAATTTAAGAAACTGTAGAAGTAAGTAAATTATTATGATGATGACAGAAAAGGCAATGACTGTCTTGCAGATCCATTTGCTTTCTTTATTAAGGAAGAAAGAACTAATTATTTGCAGCTATCAACCATGAAGAAAAGTCAACATAAGCCTTGGATAAGCTAAAATATTTTACACATCTAAACTTCATTCACACACACTCCTTTCTGGAAAGCATGGTTTTATATGACAATAAGTCTACACAAGAGTAAAAACTATAAGCATTTAATTTTTCATAAATAATTCCCTATATTATTTAAAAGATGCATACGCCATCAAAAATAATAATTTTTTTCATTATCACATCTAAAATTTTGACAGTTGTAAAGAATAAATAATCTAAAAATCACAGGAAGAACTTTATGTGGTACTAGTCCATTTTTAGACTTGAAAGGCTGGGTACCTCACAAAAACGGTAAATATTACAATTTATATTTCAATTCAAACTTCTTCTTAACCTAAATGTAAGCAGATTACTTCCTTACACAAGGTGTGCGCTTTTAAAACCCTCTTTATTTTCTGTCTTCTTCTATTACACTTTCTCATCCAGAAAAGTATAAGAAAAAAAAAAGGCAAAAAAAGGCAAAGGCAAAAAAAGGCAAAGGCAAAGGCAAAAGAAACAGACAATAAAGTATACTTTTTCTCCTTACTTTTCTAACTGGTTAAACAACATAAGTTACTTCATTTAGAGCTTTCAGGAAACATCAATTTTTTCCTACATATCTGTCAAAAAAACCCCAAACTTGTACTTTTTAAGAATCCATCTATGCTAGAATGGTGCATAAGCTTTTCCTCCCCTACTCATACTAAATGTCTTCATTCTTTACCCCTTTTATCTATAGCCTGTCCTTATCAAAACATGCTTTCTCAATTCTCCATGCTGTATTCAAACTCTGATGAACTGGCCTCACCTTCCCTCATGTCTGCTTCCACAAACTCATTGATTCCCCCCGTATAAAACCTGATTTTCCAACAAGATCTTCCCTTTTCAAACCACTGTCACAGTCAGTCAACTATTCAGAGGAAGTTGTCCAAGTACAGGACAACAAATGAACAGATGGTTTTGTCCGATAATCTTTTGAAAATTCAAATAGTTGGCCACTTCTAAACCTTCATTTTAAATTGACACCATTTGCTACCAAGTTATCTGAAGAAAAACATGCTGCTAGAATCCTCTGAAATTCTAGCCACTGATATTTTCCTGTTCTTGCAGATGTAGGCAAATGTGGCACGAACAAGAAAATACAGCAAACTTCCTCAATGCCATCTTTAAAAAGACGCTTCTGCCATTATGTCTTACCACAGATGAGGAATATTGACTAAACATCTTCAGCATTTTTGTACTAAAATATTAATCATTTACTTCTATACATTTTTTCAGCCAGCTCATCAGCAATACAGTCCAGAAACCTCAGAGCTGGATTATAGTGAACTGTTCTTCCAATGACATATACGTCTAGACATCAAATTCAAAGCTATTTTAAACATCAAGCATGTGGAGAATTCTTGAACTTCTAAAATCCATAAATGGTGAAAGTTAACTAAAATCTTGATACATCCAGAGAAAAACGAATTATGAGGATCTAAACTGTTAAATATATTGTGGATTAGTTTATGTCAGTAGATAAAGAGCAGGTTAACTCACATCAAATGCAATTACAACAGAGTCGGAAGTTCCACTGGAACATTTACTGAAATAAAATGTCAGTGCTTTTGCAGGACAATAACTAGATTCAAGAACAGATAGCTGAAAAAAAATACTCATGCTTTTTCACCTTCTAAAATTACATATATTCTTTAAACTGACCTGGATTAATTCTTGCTGGAACACTCATTCTTCATGAGAATCAAAAAAACACATATACTAAAATGTTTAATTTTACTGGGGATGAAAGGGACGCAAATGGTATAAAAAAAAATATTTTACCAAAAAACTTAGAATTCAAGAATTTTATGAGTACAGAATACTTCCAGTCACATGTCAAAAATCTTTCCTATATTATGTCTACATATACTTCTGGTAAAACTTATACTTCAGTATGTCACTCTGCCTGCTCAAGTTTCAGTCTTCCTACCTCTGAAATGGAGAAAGTTGTATTTCACTATCTCACAAACATGTTAAAAAAGAAATACACTGGCACCTCTAATCCACTAGATCCAGTAGTAAAGAAATGACAGTATACAGGACAAAGTAGATGATTGACAGATTTCTAGAACTGAAACTGCTGACTGTAACAATTGAGTTCTCACAGATACTTCCTATCAAAATACGCTCTGGTTAATGCTTATGTCTGATAAATCAATTTCTCAGGTACCTTGCCATTTAAATTCAAATAGTCCCAAACGGATACAAGACACTGATAGCAATTACATAATTTGTAAAACTTAGTTTTCCAATTTAAAAGCAAATCAGCAAGAGGAATAAGCTCATTGCTGAACAGTAAATCACTTAGTAAGGTAAGCAGTGGCAAAACCTCAAGAATGTTGACAAGTTCAGCGATCTTCTTCATCAAAACACCACAAATGAGAAACAAAGAATTGTTATACATTACTTAGTTTTAACTAGACTATCACTGTGCTCTGTTTTGACTCTGACATTTAACCAGACATAGCTCAGTAGGTTAAGAATTTGTTATTTAAATGACTAAATTCATTGAATTCAAGTCACTATGGACAATTTTACTGCTTTTTTTTACATCATTGTATCAGTCTTTAACTAGCAAACTCTAAACTATCACAAAGCAGCTTTAAAAAACCAGAACCAAATAGCAAAGCAGCTTTGAACGCACTCTAAATAAATCATACCATGCAGTATACAGAATGAAAGTCAATTTTCTGAAAGTCTGATAAATGCATAATTAAATTATCCAATGCTAGGATAGCATGGAAGAAAATGAAAACAGAGAAACAGTCAAGATCACCAGTACCTCTCTTTAGTCAGTATAGTACCAGAAAAGTAAATACGATCCTGAGGCAAAAGTACACATTAGATAGATACCCATTAATCAAGAAAAAATTGTAATAGGGTCAGAGAGATCGTGTAGTTATTTTTAATGAGAATAGACACAAAATAATTACATCTGTGATAAATGAATATGAATAGCAGCATAGATCAAAAATGCTGTTAAAACACGTATCCCCAGTCCCAATCTGAATTTTTTTCTGAACTAACAAAACTGAAGATGCAGGCAAAACACTAAGTTAGTGGTTTATACCAGCTGCAGCTGTTTAATATTATGTACCTAAATCAGTCATTTATGCAGGACTCTTAGATTCACAAGATAGAGAGCACACTCCAAAACTACAGTTTGCATTTTAAAAAATATTTTCTAGTTTTCAGTATTATGAAGGTAATTTTGCAATATGAAAAAATGTAAATTAATCAAAGAGATTACTTTCAGAGTTTGACACATATTTGGTATGTTAGCACCCAATTCAACAGTTTCTCAGAACTTCCATCATTTTGTTGTGACTGTCTTCACTCCCTACATCACTCCCTGGTCTTCAAACTACACTAAGATGTCTTCCAAATGATTTATGTTTTCCCACTGGATAGTAATGGGATGGGACGGGATGTGCTGTTCAACTGTCTGGACTGCAACAAAACCAGTATATTCAAACTTCCTGTCAGGAAGTAGGTGAACAATGAGCATAGACTTTTGCCGATATTGACCTATTTAAAAACTGGTCAGAAGAAACAATGAAATTGATTAGAAAATCTCATTCTCCCTTGTATACAGAAGGAAGATTATACTGAGCTAGCTTTAACAACACATCCACTGGGGACCTGAAACATCTTAGGGAAAACAATCCAAAAAAAGACTACTAAAAACGACCAAAGATTAATGCTTTGTTATTATGGATTTTCCACCAATGAGCCAGAACTGTCTGGAGATCTGCAAAAGTGGTAGAAATGGAAGACCTACATTACACCTACATCTCAAAGAACCAACCTCTAAAATGTAGTGTTGATTTACCTGCAACTGATGGGTAAATTAAGCCTTGTGATTGCTGCAAATGCCCTCATGCACAACCTCATGCATTTCACATAAAAAACCAACTGTACCCTTGATTCTTTTGCCAACTGAAATGCAAGTCCTTCAAGACTGTAATGGAGCCTGATGAGACTATGGAATGACATAAACTATGCAACCCAAGGACAGATTACTGTAAAACACATAGGTTGGATTTTTTTCTTCAGATCACTGTGTATATCACTGGAAATTCAAGGACAGCACGTGTTCCAGAATTTTATACATAGAGCAGTGTTTATGGACAAAAGCATGAAAGTTATGTAGCAGATCTGCACATCTCTCAGACTGTTACATTTCTAAGAGGCTTCCAAGGCTTCTGGAATCACACCTTGCAATATTCAACCAAGTATAAAACACTCAGAAAGCCATACTGATAACATTTGATGGGAGAATGTTTTCCCTTTAATTCTTTCCTTGCATAACCCATGAATCCTCAAAATGGTCTCAAATACATTTACCTCTGAAAAAACCCCAGTATTATTAATCTCACATTAGAACAACCGGTTATCTCCAGTGAAGAGGTTACAGCTACTAACACAAACATATTTGCAGTAAGATACTAAATAGACCCAGGCACAGTCTGAAAATCACTTGGGGTCTTCTGTGGCTCCTGGTGCAATAACTGTGCCGACAGCAGACAAAGCATTAAATTCACTGCCCACAGTAAAGTGCGGGGAGTGAAACCCATGTTCCTATAATCCTTGTATGGGTAGGATGAGCTCATTAGCCTTCTGGCAGTCATCCTAGGAGAAGGACAACTCTGATTCCAAACCCGGGNCACTTGGAAAGGGTGCTGGTGGGGAGCGTGGGTGGAGCCCTCCCTGGATCTTCGTTCGCAAAGCCTAGCCATACACACACACACTAAATAGACCATAATAAACTAATACAAGAGTTTCAACCACACCAGGCAAAACCTGCTAAAAATCTTCAAACATTACCATATTGCTAAAAGACCCTGAGAAGTATGAAAATGCTATAAAAAATCTGACACGAGATTATATTGCTGAAGAAAATTCTGGTTTGGAATTAATTTAAGACACAAAGTCTCTCTTGGCTAAGTAAATCAACAGCGACTTTGCTGGTAGCAACAGACTCTGTATTGATGAAGACAACAGATACAAATTTTGGAGAACATATCACAGCCTTGTTATTACAAAGTATTCATTCCTGAGATTACTAATATTTGTATTATCGTCACGGAACTTTATTAGAAAACTCAGGACAGTACTAAGGAAAATTAATTATTCTATTCTCCAGTTACCAAAGGAAAAAAAGGAGGTGTGGAGGGAAAGGCCTTTCCCTCTGTTCTCTTTAATAAAGCAGTAAGAAGTCACACACCCTTTGCAGATTCATGAATCAGTACTGTTTGCCAATGACAGCGGACCTGTAGAGCCTAGCATATCTTCATAGAAAACAGACTGATAAAATAGAAATCTTTTGAAGAAAAATTACCCTATATATGCACATGTATGCACATGGACACAATAGCTTTCTGCATAATAAGGCCTAAAATTCCTCAAAAGTTTCTGATTTTAAAACAGAAAAAAGTTTATTTATTCTGATACACCAATGAACTATGGGTAATTAACTGCATGAAAGATCTAGTTTCAAAAGAACAGTCACATCTGGCTTAAGATTATATATCTTTATTTCTGTATAGAATGAAATTTAAGAAGACTAGGGGTAGTTGGCTGTCCTCCTCTAACTAATTCTTTATCTCTCCTTTCACTCTCTCTATCTAGTTCCACACCCAATAGATACAGAAAGATGAAAAAACAAACTACACACTGTGAAGACAATAGTTCATAAAGAAAATGGCTGATATAAACACCAGCTTTGGATATGACATATATGTTGTGTTTAACATCAGAAAAAGATAAATAAAGCAAATACAAGAGCTACCAGCAGATTTAAGCCTCCAAGTACTGGTTTCAAAGAGTCACAGAATCAAAGAACTCTTCTCCTTTCTTCAAAAGAGCAACTAAGAGAATTGTAACCTCTGAAGCACCCCTCTACAAATAGCAGAATCAACTAGAACAGATTGCACATTTTGAATATGTCCAAGGATGGAGGCTCCAGAATCTCTCTGTGCAACCTGTTCCAGTGTTTGATAGAAAACTCTTATTTTATGTTCAAACGGGATTCCTTATATTTCAATTCTTGTATTTCAAATCTTTATGGCCAATTCTGTGTCACTGGACACCACTGAATAGTCTGTCTCCCTCTTCTTTAAAGAATTCCATCAGGTATTTATGCCTTCTCTTCACCAGGCTGAGTAGTTGCAGCTCTCTCAGACTTTTATAGGAGCCTTTCACAGCTGCTCCAGTCCCTTCAATCATCTTCACGGCCCTTTGCTGGACTTACTCCACTATGTCCATGTGTCTCTTGTACTAAAAGTCAAGGACTGCACTCAACACTATAGATATGTCTCACACAAGCTAAGGAGAAAGGAATGATCACCTCCCTCCACCCAAAACAAAAGCAGCCAACAATGCTGCTGGCCTCCTTTACTACAAAAGCATATTGCCAGCTTGTGGACAACTCGCTGTTTGCCAGGACCCCCAGATAATTTTTGTCAAAGCTGCTTTTCAGCCACAGTCACCAGCACATCCTGCTGCATAGGGTTACTCATTCCAACGTGTTTGACATTGCACTTCTTTTTGTTGAAATTCATGACATTCCCATCAGTCCATTTCTGCGGTCTGCCAAGGTCCCTGTGAATAGCAATGTACCTATCTCATCTACCAGCCACTCCTCTCAGATTTGTATTGCCCAAAACCCACCACCCCTAGGTCATTAACGAAGATGTTTAAGAGTACCGGACCCAGAATCAATCCCTGTGGCACACTGCTGGTGACTGGCTTCAAAGCCGGCCTTTGTGCCATTGATAACAACCCTGTGAGCCTGGCAGTTCAGCCAGTTCCAATTCTCAGTGTTCACTTATCCAACTCAATATTTCATCAGCTTCCCTGTGAGAATATTTTTGCCAGACTTCTTTTCTATTAGCCTGTGATAAACTGAAACACTATTGATCAACACCTGAATCTACTGAAACTGTGGAATGCAGTAAAACATACGGCCATGGTTAAGTCTGTAACATGGAGCTGCTTGCATTTTACCATTTTCTTCTTCCATACTGTGCAGCCCCTAGAGTTGCCCCCTTTATCAGTAACTAAAGATGGAAGTTTTATACTTTTAGAATAGCTTTTACATATTCAGAAAAAAAAAAAGGTGCCATCTTAATGGAATATAACAATTTGCAAAAATGTAACTTGGGCCTTCTGTTAAAGCAACTGGCCTTTACCACAGTGACACTTCACCATTCCCAAAAGCAGCCACAGGCATTGAAGATGGGTTTTTATCTAGTGTAGCACTATGTATTTATTCAACAACCACTGTTTCGATATTCAACCCAGTAAGCCACGTCAAAGCATTTAAGCTGAGATGTAATCATCTAGAATTACATCTATTACTATTTTGTGAGACAACTTCTGTCTCTCATCCCAATGCTTGCCCATGTATTTCTCCCTTCCACACATAACAGGTCTTGAAAATATTACTGTGATGACACAGAATACATTTGTTTGGCAGTTAGTTTTATTCATTGACCCTTTTTACAGTTTCTTCACAAGACATTTCCAAACTTTCCTAAATATCATGTTAAGAATTCTAATAACTTAAAATAACCTATTTTATTGTGCATTTTAAAAATAGTATCTGATTGCTGAATCAAAAGAAGATAAGAGTCAATACAAACTTTAGAAAACCCCAAGTAGGGTAGCAACCACTCTCCAGCAGCAGCTACTACCACATGCTCCAAAAACAGGCACTGTGAATCCAAACAGTAGGCAGTTACAGAATAACCTCCATTCAGGAAGTCGCTTTTCAACTTCACTAATTCAAGTGTGACTGACACACAACTCCCATAACATGCATCTACCTGTATAACTAGGGACTTCTATGAAGTTGCAGTACAGATGAATTTATAAAAGAAGTTGAGATTTACAAGCCATTTGTGGGTATTAAATACCCTCTTTCCTTAATAACTCATTTGGTGTTTGTTTTCTCCCGTGTTTCAAACTACAAGACTTCAAAGTCACTCACTCTAAGCAGCTTTGTCATGGTTTCAGTACCACAACTTTTCAAAAGTACCTTCATTTTGCAAAAAGGTTCACCACTTGGAGAAACATAATCTCCCTAAAATCAGACTAGGTTATTATGAAAAGAAAACCATGACAACTGTTTCTGCTTTGCCTTTATTATTACATCCGGCCTGGTCACTATTGGAAATTCAATCTATTATTGTAGCTAGGTGCCTGTTGCTACGCAACCTAAACGGGTTATGCAGTGCTTTCAGGCTGTGAAGCCTGAAAACACCACAAGCCTCCTCCTATGGCTCTAACCAGTTTATTTAAATAGATTAACACTCTCCTCAGTCAACTCTTAACTCTAGGCATATCTTTAAAAAGAAGTTACAATGACATATTTAACAATGTAAACAAACATGAAAACAGAAACACAAAAGCAATATATCTATTCTCTACTGCATGCTACAGTAAAGTAAACAGAAGTATTTCCTCAGTCATGATTTAAGTTATGAAAGTTAAAATCCATAAACTTTAAAATCCTTCAAGGTTTAACTTTCAACAGCTAGTATAATGGAGTTGCACAACATTCTCTGCACAGATATTTTATAATAAACTTCGACAGAACAATACATTTAAGTTTCATACTCTGGATTGTAAAGCAGGACTTAAAAAAAATGCCTGAAAATACTTTTAAATGGCAGGATAACACTTAGAATTTATTCTCTACATCCAAAGCTGTCCAACAGGCCCATAAATTGGTTTTAAGACTTTACACTCAAACTTTGTCACCTTAACAAATTATGCATGTCAAATTAAATATCTATGTACATTTCTTTCTGCGGATTCATTTCTTTCAACAATACTTTTGAAAATCCAATGCAAAACGGCTAAGAAATGGCATGCATAAGAGCTGCATATTATGGCTTTTCTCCACACTTTCTAATAATCTGGGTAGGATGTGCTCATTAGCCTTCTGGCAGTCATCCTAGGAGAAGGACAACTCTGATTCCAAACTCGGGCAGATGGAGCTCGTTTAGCTCTGTAAGGCCTTCCATCTAAGAGAAGACTTTAATAAAACCTACATCCTAAGGACTTTGCTGCCAGCGTCCAAGCTTGCTAGGCCCTGGCAGATGAACCTTAGGACTAAAGGGTGGGTCCAACTCTGCACATGCTGTGTCTCACCTAAAAAAAAAACCCATTGCGCAGGCTCGAGGGTGCTATCCGCTATCCTCTTTTTATCAGCGCGCTCGTAAAAAGCACTGATGAAGAGCATGGGTGGAGCCCTCCCTGGATCTTCTTTTGGGAAGCCTAGCCATACACACTAATAATCTGAGGCTGTTCCAGCCTGCACCAAAGAACACATTGTTCTACAGCACCAGAATTAAGCCACATTTCCAACAGCTTTGTTATTTAAATGCACCCATACACTAGCACCCAAACACTAGCACAGGATGTGTTTGCTGACTGACACCACACGATGGTAGGAGTGTAAAATGAATTACAACTGCCTTTTCTTCAGTGGTAGTATTCATTTTTGCTTACCTTCCCAAACTGATTATTTTGTAGTATCTGTTTTTCTGAAACTTCTATCACTCTTTAGAATAAGCTGGACAGCCAAACCAGGAAAAACTGTTTCCTTACAAGTACAAAGCTAAGAAAGAAACACACTGTCTCAAGTTATTGTATATGCTAAGACTGTTTATACAATAGCTGTAACAGCCAGGGCCACAAAATGGATTCAAGAAGTCAGATGAGGAAATGCTAGGGTTTGTCCTTGCAAAAATGAAAGGTTGACATTTTCTAGAGAAACCCTGAAAACAATACCAAATCAGAATATTGTTCTGAAGATAAAAAAATCAAGAGGGTTGAAGGTTAGACTGCAAACATCATCAGAATGCATTCATTAATACAAATTCTTCAAAACAGAACTTTGCTTCTTCTCCAGAATTTTTAACCTTGCATAAGCTTCTTCTAAAGCAAATCCCAAGTTCTTACTTATGTTAGGGCAAGACACAAACCACAAAGCCTTATCTCCTACACTTGAGGGATTTATTTAGCCTGGGAAAGTTGACAGTCACTACTCTAGCAGAGTCCACAACCAAATACCACAAACAAATATATTCCATCAACTTCTACAGCCAAAACCATAAATCTAAAGACTCACTGTGTATGATCACCATTGCTAGTTTACTTTTTATAATTTTATAAAGAAAAAAATCCCTGTAATGTTAAGTTATCTTAGTGGCTGTGACCTCAAAGATGATAGGCAACTTGCAAAACATCAATACAGGTAAAGCTAGAACAATCTAAGTATGTTATTCTGTAAAACTACCTACTGCTTTTTTAATTACAATCTAGATACTGATTTTTCAGTCAACATTTTGTTAGAGCTAGTTAAGTGTTTCTGTATTGCCAAAAGGTTTATTAGAGGCAAGGACTTTGACAATGAGAGCAGATCCAAAGATGAAAGGTCCAAATGACCTTTCCTAAGTAAGATACTCCCTTCAATATCAATGAGGCAAATAAAGCTTGCAGACATCAAGGTTAATACACATACATGCAGCCAACCAAACTAAGTGACATATATGTTGTTACCTATACTTCATATTTTTGAACACCTTTTCATTTCATTGTATCTTTTTTAAAAATATATATATAGTTCCTCTCACCCATTACTACTTTCAGAACATTAAAGTTCTTGTCAAAGCTGAGCATAAGGCTTAGGAAAAAACTTATATTTGCCTGTTTGTATTTAGATAGATAAATACTTAACTGTATGTAAAATAAAGCTACTTCAGTACTACATTTTAATAAAAGTACAAATTCCAAGAGTAACTTAAATGTGGCATAGCCATGAAACTTCATTACCAGAAACCGGCAATATCATGCTTTCAGCTGTGACTCAAACTACCAAAGTTCTCAGAAGATATCGTTTTAACAATTGCTCACATAGTCATCTTCCACACACAGACTACTGACACTACACCCTCAGATCAGTAAACATGTCACTAGCTGAAGCTATGATTTTCTCCCATACTGCTTTCCAACAAGTTTATTATGGTGTTTAGCCCTAAAGTCAATGACTGAATTTTTTCCTGTATCCTAAACATTCCTACAGCTAATACTCCCAGTAGCATGAAGGAGACGTGGAAGAGAAAGAAAAGAAGGCAGGATGAGTGACCACAGAGAAATAAAAACTATGTTCCTTTCACTTTGTACGTACATGGGTCTGTAAAAAATATATTTGTATATGTTACTAAACATTTTGGCAAAACTTAAATGACAAAGGTTTATCCAGTACTATAATCAATTACACGAAAGGGGATGGTATTCTTTTGACATCTCCAAACATAATGGAATGGCCTTAAGATTTGTATATTCTATAAAAAAATCAGTAACAAAGAATGCTAATTTAAATTTTTATAGTTCCACTGAAAACTTGAATTTGTCATTACAGTTATAATAATGTAAATTATCAACATAATTGAGTTACCCAAATAATACATTCTGACATAAAATGAAAACTATGGTTTTAAATTATTTTAAAAATCATTACACCTCTGTGTACAGATAACACACTCAAATATGAAAACAGATTAAAATTTATCACATATAAAGGATTATGACTATATGAATATAAAGGATTGGGAGAGTCCAGAACAACTCTTGAAGAAACCTGGATCTCTAAACAGATATAATTCCTCATCCTATTATAAAAGACATCTACAATGAAACAGAATTACCCAGTCTGATATTTCAAATCCTAAAGCTCAGGTTTCCTGAACTACAAAACACCAAGCTAGTAACCTTAAAGCCTATTAATATGGTTAGACTTACAAAAATAATTTAGAACTACTGTGGATGAACTGTTCAAAACTTTGACCAAGAAATACTGATCTGTGGAAACAAGCGTAGGAAATTGTGGCCGTAAAGACTATAACAAACAATGATACCTGGAGAGTAGTTATACAGATTTTTCAAAAGTTGGCCTCTAAATGCATTAGAGGATTTCATGCATGTTTTTTAGAACAGGTCATGACAAATTCAAGCAGGTGGCAGCAGCTGCCCTACTAGGTGTGGGTGCTTGGCTGTGTTATACCACAAAGGTGGTAGGCTCTAAGCAGGTTTCAAAGTTTGAAGCGATTTACAAAAAACCCAAACAACAAAACAAACAAAAGAACCCTGAACATCTCAAAATCTTATTTTAAGATATGCTTGAGGCTTCCACTTATCAATATAATTTTTTTTTTCCAGATATGGAGATTAACCTATTCTCAGGTTGCTGGTAAAATAGATTCTGAACTTTTCAATACATGTTCTTTTCAGTTACATAAAATTGGCTAATACAATGTTCTTCAGAATATATATTTTGTGTCAATTTTGTGTATATTGACATGAAGCAAGCTGAAGCACCCTGACAGAAAGCTGAAGATGAGCAAACGAGAAACCAAAGTGGCTGCTGACAAAGAATCATGCAGTCCCTGGAAACTGAGACTAGTAGCTGTAGGCTGCCTCTACAACCCAGCCAGATATATGTCAGCAATGTGTAATGCTTAGCAGCCTTGTCACTCCCCACTACCTCAGGTAAATAGTTAAAAATTAAACCACATGCAAGCCATGCATCCAAGAAAGAACAGGAAAAAACAGTGGATACTGATCTGTAGAGCTTAATAACTAAAAACAAGTGAAAAAAATTACGGAAAACACACTTGTAATTACAAAATAGACATCAATAACCTTTGCAGTAAGGTAGCAGAAAAGGACAAAATCATAAGCTGCCAAGGAAGAAAAAAAAAAAGATTTAAAGAGTACTATATACTTCTATTTCCTTTCTAGGAAAAAAAGAAAAAAACAAAACAAGAAAATAAAATGAATAATCAAAGTATACCTACAAAGAAAACTTTTAATTAAATATTCACGGAGAAATTACAAGACTTGGTATATATTTAGAAAAGCTACCTTATTTTAAATACTCTTATGTCCTGATGATAGCCTTCATCCTGCCTTATCATCTTAAGTATCTCTTTAAAAATCTACTGCTTTGTATCCATACATTTAAAGCACAGTAACTGTAAAATTAAATTATCATTTTTCTAATATTGTATTAAAGTTACCTCAAAAGGAAATCAAACAATCTTATTCTGCTTTAGTAAAATAACAGAAAAAACCCCAAAGACAGATGGTAACTGATGATAAGAGTAACCACATTCTTTGTCATGTTCCCCCCACCCACTCCAGGAAAGTCATTCAATGTAAGATCAAATCCAGTAAGAATAATTCTACAGGAAATATACAAGAAATATATGATGTTGCAAGCAATGACAAAGAAATACTCTCAATGCAAATACCCTGTTTTACCAAATATACTTGAAATTCAGTATCACAGTGGACATCTAAGGTATTCCTTTTGTCCTTGTTAGCTTTCTTGTGTGTCTTTTCCCAATATGTTGTTTTTCACAAGCACATTATTCACAAGACACTGTAATTACCATAAATGTTCCAAAAATAAAGCTCGATTTCAGTATCTCATGAAATTATGAAATATTTTAAATGTAATAATAAACAAAAATGCATGCATACAGAAATTAATGCACACAGAAAAACTCTCAAGTGGCTTTTTGCCCACCTTGCAGCAAAAACATTCCGTTCCAAACATAGTGTTCTCTTCTGCTTCTCCAACCTAATTGTGCTCCAGCACCTTAGAAGACAGCGATTTGAACAAGTCTCAGTTTGTATTTCCTGAATAAATATCAATACTTTCACCTTTGTCCAACATGTGACTTAAAATCAACCACTGGAACATTTGTGTTTCAATTACAAGCATATACTCATAAACAATATTCTAAAATGATTACTCCTTACTAATCACTGCACTTCTCTCAGAGAAACAGTTGTCCAAGCTCTTAGTGAAGGTTGACTCTAGAAAGCAGAAAAAAACCACGGTTATTAGCTAGGATTATCTAGCATGGCTTTTTTTCCCCTCAAAAGAACAAACACAGAGACAGAAATCTAGGAAGTACAGTGTAAAACACAAATGAAATAATGAGTACTGAACAACATACCAGCATAGGTAGATAGACAGACAGACGGATAAGGAGAAATCCATTAATCATGAAAAAGAAGAGAATGTAATTAATCAAGCTAGGTCTGTACAATAGTGAATAGTTAACAAATCTCTGTGTTTACAGGGGGTGGGGCGGTGGGGAGCCCCTGCCCGGCATGGCGGTTGGCATGGAGGTCGGGGTCGGAATCGGATCGGGTACACCCGGGGGAGCATCCAGGGTGGATGCCTCTGCCCGGCATGGCTGCTGGAGCTGAGGGCCGGGGTCGGGTGCGTGCCTGCCGCCCGGCATGTCAAAGCCCAGGGGAGTTGCCTGGGCATGCCTGGACATGCCTGCCTGGTGTGCTTGTTGTTGTTGCCCGGGGAGTGGCGAGGTGCTGGGCGGGTTGTGGGGGTCTTTGATC
>VWZO01015514.1:0-74140 GCA_013396975.1 Bucco capensis
GTTGGGAGAGAGGTTGCCAGTGAAGATGTAATCCATAATGACTGTCTGCAATTACATGCTAACCTCTGCTAAATTGTATCTCAGCCTTTTACAAGAAAGGTGTCCTCTGTGAGGGCCAGTAATCCTTTCTCTACAAGTGGCCAATAATGAAGGTTTAGAGAAGAGTTTAACACAGCAACTACGTATGACATCTCTCTGAAGTAGCCTTCTAGCATTCAAACATTTGTAACTTACTCTTTATTTGTTTTTTACAATTTGTTTTAATGGATTAAATCTAGTCTCTCATATTGACATAAACAATATCACTTAGGGCAGTGGAAAAACTAAGCAAAATAAATTTGGAGTTAATGAAGTTCCTCCAACATGCTGTTAAGCATTGAGATATATTTAAACATAAGATAGAATTCCTTTAGATAATAAGCAGGTGAAATTTATGTCCTAGATAATTTACTCAATTCTGCAGAGGAATAAAGACCTGTAATTTCAGACTAGTTAACTGTGAGATTTCACAGACCTAATCATATTCCCATTTAAGGGGGACAACAATGTCGTATTGGAAAGATTCTATAGATGGCAGTATTGGAGAAGAATTGCCAGTGGCTAAAGCATGCACGGTTTTCACCACAGTATTTCTACAAATTTTAAATTATTAAGCAGTTTTCTTTAGCAGGATTAGTTTGGTCCATATAATTTCATAAAATCTATTAAAATGTTTTTTACTTGACCAAGGCATCATAATGGAATGCTACTACCTTTTTCACAAAGAAATAAATTAATAGATTCCTTCAACTATATATTAATCTGTGAATTCCATAGCTACAAATACTGCCTGTCAACGTACAGCTCCTGAAGAAATGCAAATCTAAAGAGCTTTTTGCTGTTTTGACCTCAATTTAATGAGATACTTGCCAAGCAATTAATCCATTTCTTGATGAACAAATGACAAAAAATCCAAACTTTCCTTTGGCTATGTTTATTAGAGTAAATCAACTTTATAAATATTATTCTGATATAAAATTCCATTATTCTGATACAAGCACACAGCAAATTTTTGGAAATACATGACCAACTGACAGGAAAAAAAAACAAACCAACAATTCTGTAACTATTTAATCTANAGTTGTTTTGAGTCACAGTGTCTATTGTGTTCTCTTAGCCATTTAAGCAACACTGATCCCATCAAGCTTTCTGTTTCCATTAACATTTTTGGAAACCTTGTAACAACATGAGAAAAATCTTTAAATAATACCTATAACAGTCATGTCCTGTAAGGATAAAAGGTGCAGTTAAAGTTTTACCTGAAAAGCAATCTAAGCTTCCAGATTTACCAGCAACATCCAGTAAACTTAATATTCATGGTAGGCACAAGAAAACATGTGTTTGTAATATTTAGCTGTATAATTTAAAATGTCAAGTAAAATAAAGTGAATTACCTACTTAAATACATGCTGCAGATTAATCGTATATAAACTATATAAACCCTAATGATAGTTAAGGAATAGACACAGAGTAGTGCCCTTCACACCAGGTCAGCCATGAGTGAAGTGGTGTCCCTGTAACAAGTCAGTTACCCAGCTGAGTAAGATGACGATACAGCCAGCTAACTAGAATTTAGCAGCATGGCTCTGCAATTATTTTCAGAGTTCCTTTATGAGCATAAATGATTTGCTGAAAACATGCTTGTCACCTTACTTTATGAAGTTGTTCAGAGTTGGAATTGTGTTAAGGATAGGAACTTGTTTTAAAGGCAGGGCACCTAGATTGAAATGTCTATATGGGAGTTCACTATTTAAGTTCCCATTGTGGTTGATGAGTCAACAGAGTCAGTGAAACTATTTAGCTAATAAAAATATTTTCTAAATATAGATGCTTAGCACTAGTTGAGATGCCTTGGCATTCAAACTTGTATCCAAAAGCATCCAGACAGGGTTTGTAAATATGACACAGGACTTGTTGAACACCTGTGCCCTTCTGGAATGGTTAAGGCCATTGAGGTACCTACATTTAGGGAAATTAATGGAGCCTTAGAGGACACTGCTTCAGGAGAAGAGGAATCTCTTTCTAGATCTGTTGGCTGTGTTGCATACCAATGACACTCAGTTGCATAGAAACAGGACCTTGTCACATGCTGCCATATATCCTGCACAGCCTCCAGCTGCCAACAGCTGGACAGCAGGTCCGCTTGGATGGCCTCGATATCTCAGTCGAAAGGGACAAATATGTTTAAGCAACTGAATCCTGTCTTACATTGTAGGTGACCATAATGCCTATAAATAATAATGTATAGACAGCTAAATGTGTCTTAATGCCAAAATTAATCCCTCCAATTTTACAGTAATTTATTCCCTGACTTGATTACTGTCATAAAAACTATGCAGAATACCAGCTTTCTTATACTCCAGTCCTCCTCAAAGTGTATTTGTACTGTCGTCAGACTAAATCTAGTCCAAGACATGCATAAGTGAAGATCTCAGATTGAATCTAGATGAACAAAGTTTTGCATACTTAATTCTTTACCAATTGCTTTAGCAGGCTGCACTGAGATATTCACAGTCCTGCTCAATGTCCCTGTCTCTAGACAACTGAATACTTCTGCAGATATGGTCCCAGTAAAGGATCTCAAATAGGATGTTTCTTTGTGTAGGTTTCATCTTGAAAGCATCTTCAGAGCATTTCAAAGCTAGGCATAGATTAAACATTTGTGGATTTTGTATGGATCACATTTTTCTAATTGCCTAGTGGTTAAACATTGATTTTCACTATCATGATGAAAATACTTGAGCTCATCTCTGTCATATCCTCAAAGAATATAATAACCAATGAATGATTTGATATGTAAGGGCTTATTTTTTTTCCTTTATCATCTAATCTATTATAGGAAATTTTTGTTTACTGAAGTATTCATTGGACAGAAAAAATAAAACTTGTCCATATCCTGGCTGTAACATGCATATCCTTAGGTGCAGAAAAAAGTTCAGATTTCTGGTCCAATTGATTTCCTAGTACTAAGGTTTCATAGCTGCTCCCACTACAATTTGCTGGCTCACATGATTTATTCTTAGGTACTAATTTCTTAATGTGTCATACTGAAAGACTAAGGGCTACTGTTTTGACTTCAGCTAGATAATAGCTATTTTAGTCTTTGGTAAACCAGAGATCTCTTTAGGGATTTAGGCATATGCTCCTAGATGTTACTTCTTATCTAATGGGATCTCTAATTAGCTAACAGTAGAGATTACAACTCCATTGCTAGAAAATCAAGCAGAATTGTGCACTTCACTTTCCCAAGCTCAGCTACCAGGCTCAGACTTGGGACGCTTGATCAGGCTTTGCCAAGTAAAAAGTGGGCCAAACAAGGGTTTGAGTATTTTGTCTTTTCCTATGTCCTTTGTTACTAGGTCCTCACTCCTTTGGGAAGTCCTTGGGGCTTCATATTTTCCTTAGCGTACTTGTTGGAAGACTTTCTTGCTTCCTTTCACATGCCTTGCCAGTTTCAACCCCTGCTGAGGTTTGACTCCTAACTCCACCTGTATTCCTGCCAGGTAGGAATCCATCCCTGCTTACACAGCCTCTGTGCTTCTGTTTTGGAGTTTGAGCTCAGTTTTGTCATGTTGACTGTTTTACTTTTGCACTGTAAGTTTCCTTGATGTGCCACAGTAAAATAGGCTTTCTGAAATTTTTGAGATAACAAGATGCTTGAAGAAACTATCAAAATGTAATGCCATCAAGATGTAGACCAGGATGTGTACAAGCACTTCAGTGGTGGGAATTCAGCTGCAAGAATAGCCTAGCAAGTTTTGTTCAAAACAACAGTTGAACAGAATGTGTGACGATTACAGGGCTGATCAAATGAAGACAGCAGGAAGAACCTGAGAAGTATTAATTCATAGTAGAGAGAAAGAAAAACACACTTCAGCCATAGTACTTGAAGGAGCTTTGTGTTCCCATAGCTCTAACTGGTCTAAAGATATTTAGAGTTTCTCTTGGTGTCATTTAGAAATGTATAGCTTCATCAGATAATAGTAATCAGCTTAGAAAAGTGAGTCATTAATCAGATACAGAACAGAAATATTTGCTTAAATGCCTTCTCTGCACCAGGTAGTGCTGAGCACCCTACTGAGTAATGCAGTAGTTACATGGCACAAGTCCTACAAATTTAGATTATAGGATTGGCAAAGGCATCTGTTCACCTCATTTGTTTTAGCAAATAGTTTCTCTTGAGTATATAACACAGGAAGTGTCTTGTGCAATTTTAGCTGAGCTTCTTGTTTTCTTATCTTAGATGAGAAAAAGTTTGTTGCCAAGAAAACAACAGTAAAGTACCTCAGTATTTGACATGACACATTAGTTTTGCATGTGTCTGCCATAAAAGCAAATTGTCTTGTTCTTCACCTTAGAAGATTGTCTACTTATAGATGCAATTTTGCAAAAATGGTATTTTATACTGGTCATCTTTGTGTACTGTAGAAGAGTTAAAGCATTCTGTTCTAAGATATGGGTGCATGTTTCCACTGACCTGTCAAGTCACATTTTTATCATGCATATAATCAGTACTTACATGATCTACAGATAATTTACAAGCAAATTAGAAGTCATTTTAATACCTCCTGTAGTTATTCCTAATTCATTGTTGCAAAATATGTTGCTTTCTGACACTTGTTCAGATATATTTATTTGGAATAAAACCACTTCTCTTAGCAAAATGGGAATAAAATATTTGCATCTGGGAAGTTTCAGAATGAAGTATATTAAATAGAGTATTTTATTTGATACCTGTGACTTAGGATAATACCTCCTTTCTAAAGCATTCTGACATCTGCTGCTAAAGATGTAGGTGTTATTTTTTTAATACTCTGTAATGTAAAGACATGGAGTTATTTCAGTCTCTGATACTACAAAATCACCTTTTTTGTCCTTGTTTTCTCTCTATGCTCCATGGCTTTTTTCATCACAATCTTCCTTTCATGTACCTTCCAATGATAAGCAATGTAGCCTTTCAATCCTGTTGTAGCCGAACATTTTTCTTTCATACTAGTCATTGTCCATGCTTCCTTTATAAGCAATAAAAAATTAACTACACTGACAAAGTGAAACTGAATCTGACATGAAGACTTTCAGATGTCTCATTGTACTCTCACCTGGTATGACCCTTTAAGCAGCAGCATGTTTTAATATAAGATTGACAGCTGTGGCAGAATTCCTTCAAATGTAAGTCTCACTGAAAAAATTTGCTAAGACTGACTTCCAAATAATGCATAAACCAAAAATGTCTATGTACAAAAATGAATTATTATTTCTGCTTGTTTTTAAATAATAATAAGGCATCAGTATAGGAATTACATCTTCAACTAGTAAAGCAGAGAGAACATTATCTTTTACCTATTGAAAAAATGCAGACACCTAAAAATCCATATGAAAATTATTAAGTATTATTTTGTCTTTTGTATCTCATAATATTTATACGCTTGATTGGTAAAAATTACATCACCTAATCTATTTAGGATGTTTTATTGCTATTTATCTTCCAGGGTCGTCCTAAGGACTTCGCTGCCAGCGTCCAAGCTTGCTAGGCCCTGGCAGATGAACCTTAGGACTAAAGGGTGGGTCCAGCTCTGCGCATGCTGTGTCTCCCCTAAAAAAAATCCATAGTGCAGGCTCGAGGGTGCTATCTGCTATCCTCTTTTTATCAGCGCGCTTGGAAAAGGCGCTGATGAGGAGCGTGGATGGAGCCCTCCCTGGATCTTCGTTAGCGAAGCCTAGCCACGACAACAACAAGGTTTCCAAAAATGTTAATGGAAACAGAAAGCTTGATGGGATCAGTGTTGCTTAAATGGCTAAGAGAACACAATAGACACTCAAAAGTTCAAGCTCAAAAGTGCTTGCATTAAATGGTTAAACATGGAAACACAAGCTTCCAAACAAGCATTATGAAATTGTCCATTAAGCCAGCAAATCCAACTGTACTGTCAGATAAATCCAACATATGTGTCCATGCACTTATGTCTGCTTGAGTGTTTGTTCACAAGGTGTCTTGTCATGTAAAAGTCTTGAGCTAAATCATACTGTGGATTAATTTGTTTTACAATAGCAGTGAAAATATATCAAGTAACATTCTAGAGTACAAAGAAAGAAAAAGATCTGTACAGCAAAATTTATTCCAAAAGCCAGTTTCTTCCATTTTTCATTCACTCATCATGACCAGGAAGATAGATTAAATAGTTACAGAATTGTTGGTTTGTAACTGCTGGTTTTGAAACTATTTTTATTTCTGTCAGCTTTTAAGGGCAGATACCAGGAATTGTACCTTTCCGACACAATATAGTATATAACTACAAACGCTGCCTAGCCTTGATATCATAACAGCCTTTATGATGCTAAAGAGGGGGGTGATTTGTTAATGTAATGAGTTTGCATAAGAATAGATACATGGGTTGAATAACAGCTCATCAAAAGCCTGATTCTGATCATCCAAGCATTTCATAAATCCATTATAATTGATATTCCAGAGATTTAAACTTACCTTTTAGACTTACTGAGAATTTATGAGGTTAAATCAATGCACCTTCCTTTGAAATATTAACTGTAATTCTAGTGGGGGAAATAAACAAAAAGGCGAGCTGCATTATTACTACCCCTTCAAGGGGCATCCTCAGGTCATAACGCTGGTAAGAGGTGAGAGATCTGGATCCTATGTGATAGTACATCTGTCTGCTGGACACAGCCCCCCCAGGAACACTTTGGCTCCTATTCTGAGAGAGGTGTTTGACAAACAGTCAAATTACAAACGCTTGCAGCATGCTGACTGTGTACCCATCTAGTAACCAAGGCCCATCTGCGACAGACAACAGCAGGTGCAGCTGGATGGTAAGGGGATTCATCAGCACACACCATGCAGAAAACTTGAGTGCTGGAAGATAGCATAAGGTTCTCTAGGAATGCACTATGAGGGCATCTTGAAGGTATATTTGACTGAAAATAACTTACTATAAAACTGTGAAACTGGGAGCACGAAAAGAAGATGTTGGCCTCTCAGAAGAGAAACAGCACAGTTCAGCAGGAAAACTGTGAAAAGTGAGAGGGGTACCACTTTGTTCAAGCATTTAGTACTGCTGTTAACTAAGTAGAGAAAAGGGCTTATCACACAGGTCTAAGTGCACCCTGCACATCTAAATAGCTTGACTTATTCCAGTAAATCTACAAATACATCAAGCTAACAACCACACAATAATGGATTAGCTAATATCTAACATAATTATATTGCAAATATGTAATGCCTCTCTAGAGGGAAAAATTGTAAGCAGTTTCCAGTGACATAAATAGTATAGAAAAGTATAATAATTTATCAGTTGGCTGAAGGAAGTTTAAACAGCTCAATTTCTTATGGGATTATGAACAATCAGCACTGAGAGAAGTGGTAAGATAGAATGATAAAGTTGTGTGTAGCTCAAAAGTGTATGTTTTATCTTCACTGTAATTGTGTGTGAGTGCTCCATTTCAGTATAAGATAAGCCAAATTGAATTATCAAGCATCTCCATATGATTGTCCTGAAAATAAATTTCACTAGCAATTAATGAATATATTCCACTTAAAATGTATATTCTTTTAACACAAAAACCAGTTCATTAAAATTCTCCACTAGGATTTTCATCTGTATGATGAAGAAAGAAAAGTTGATTCTGACTCTTGCAAAAGTATTTTGTGTTTGAATTTTTAAATAATGTAACGGCAAAAGTATTTTGTGTTTGAAAATAAATGTAAGTGACTGTACCACCCTGAGAAGGGCTGATCTCGTCTGATCTTGGAAGTTAAGCAGTGTTGGGCCCAGTTAGTACTTGGATGGGAGACCACCAGGGAATATCAGGTTGCTGTAGGGGTTTAGTTGGGGATGTCCCTGCCAACTGCAGGGGGATTGGACTAGATGACCTCCAGAGGTCCCTTCCAACCCAAACCATTCTGTGATTCTGTGAAAATGAACACTAACGCGATCACATTTGTTTTGCATTGTAACTACAGGCTTGATTGTTAATGAAAACAAGTCACACAAGACAAATGGCATTTATTTGCTATTATCTGTTATAGTCTGTATCAAGGTTATTTTTGGGCTTTGGAAAGGGAAGAATTGGAAGTATTATGTACAGCGTTTTGAACTCTACAAAATAATTGTAGACAGCATTTCCTCTTATGTTTTCCAGATATTTCTATTAGTGATCCATCCTTCAGAAGTAATGAATCATCATGGATGTCATTTACACCCTTTTCTATACGGCATAAGACCCATATTAAACTACAGTTTCAGCCTCTGTCTCCAGATGGTATCCTGTTTTACACTGCACAACATTTGGGTACTCAGTCAGGTAAGGATACTCCAGCTTGCTGGTGTGATAGACCCAGGTACTTTTTGGAAAGAGAAGGGCAGTAGATTGCAGTAATTCAGGAATTCAGTCTCTGTAACTCGTCCACAGTGACTGGGTTTTGAACTGTAAATAATCAAGTTCATCAGAAAAAACATGCAACACAAAATTTTGGATTAGTCCAAAGCCAGCAAGTATTTAATGAAGTGGTTCAGGAAACCATTTTCCCTTGAAAAGTAACTGTAGCTAGGTTTTCAAAAGACATTTACTGATAGTGCTCCCACAGTTTCAGTACAGCTACACTCAGATTCACAGGCTGGGGGTTTGGCCTAGTGTTTAAAATGACTAAAAATAAAGCAGCATAAAAACTGATCAAACGAGTTAACTGAAAGTGAACAGACCACGAAAGAGCTAACAACATTCATCAGAAGTGTAACTTCTTATTATATAATGTTAAAAAACTTGCTGGTGTTGCATGCAAAACATAAAAGTTTTGCATTTGCCAGAAATGCACAGTGAAAAAAAAATATATATCTAAGTAAATTATTTCTACTATTTCTAAATGTATTT
This sequence comes from Bucco capensis, assembly GCA_013396975.1. Taxonomy (NCBI): domain Eukaryota; kingdom Metazoa; phylum Chordata; class Aves; order Piciformes; family Bucconidae; genus Bucco; species Bucco capensis. The sequence continues at coordinate 8,923 of VWZO01015514.1, forward strand.
TAAACTTTACTCAGTTAACTAACATTCCTAAAACTTCATGGCAAGAAAACATCATTTGCCAACCAGAGTCAATACATTTTAAAATTTAGTCTTTAAGCTGTAATTTTTTTGTAGTTACTTTATTAACATACTTGATTTTTATACTGCATTTATGTGGCATCTTGCACATTTTAAACAGAAGCATTACATATCATCTATAACACAGTCTTCGAGCAAATTTTCCACTTCTAGTAAGTAGTATACAAAAATGGGGCTTTGTATGATAAAAAAAACACTAAACTATTCAGCTATTTGTTTAAAACCTAAAGCTTTGAGACATTTCAATAACCCTACTCAGCCACATATACATATAAACTCAAAAATGCCGAATTTACCACCTTCTTATTCTGTACACAGATGTTTTAACTGCTGCTATTCAGTAAGACCAGTAATATATCATACACTGCTGACACCTCCTGTTTGCCTTGTTCTAATTACAATCACATAGAGAAAAGCAGCACATTTCTTTGCAAAGAACTCTTGTCTTCTACAATTAATCTTTTCTATCATTTACAGGCCAAATTCTGAAAATCTCAGCAAATAGGGCCATGAAGAATAGGAGAGAAAGAAGGATCTCTTTCAAAAGAATAGTTGGAGGTCATGGATGCAGCTAGACTACAAAGAAATTAAATAACTCTTTAGAAGGACCAAAGAGAGTGCTAAGTCTGTTTCACTTGGGCCAGGAGTGGTTCAGCTTGAGCGTGTCCTTGTTCTATTGCCATTCATGTTTAGTTTGCACAGAAAAGAGTATTTTCTTTAAATCACTTTCTAGAATCATATTAATTTCATTTCAAAATAAACATCTTCTATAGAGTAACTTAATTTCTTTACATATTTCTTACTTCCATTTTCATTGTCTTGAAGTTTTGAAAGATTCAGGAAAAGCTAATAATCTGGCTCTTTATATTTGCCTTCACATAATCCTGTCAAATCCAGACAGAATTAGACTGATGAAAGACTCAGAAGTATTCTTAGCAGCCAGCAGATGTGAAAGAGCTTTCTGTTAGGGATTAGTTTAGAAAGCACTTTATATAAAGCCTTTTCTTCTACAGAGTTATGTAAGATCTAATAAATTGATTGCTGAAATCACAAGATTTCTTTTTCCTAAAATTCCTTTTTTTTTTAGAAAATTTTTTTGCTCACTAGGCAATGCTGTTTTTTAAAAAAAAAAAAGATATGAGCTCTGACTATGCAGTCAATTTAGCAATTATACAGAGTTGCACAGTTATACACTGACTTAGCTTGCCACCCATGTAAATACTACACTTGGACCTTCCCTTTAGGGACATACCCCTGCCAAATAATCCTTCAACTACTAAAAAAAAATCTTTAGTAGGTGAAGAAACAAACACAAGACTTCCATTGAAACATTTATTTCTTCCTTTATTCTTTTCAAAGAACATTGCATGTGTTTTAAAAGGATGGGTGGGTGGATAACCTCCTTACTCAAAAGCTGATATGCTGATTCCAGCCTCCACTCCTCCACTCCTAAGCACCTGGCAAAGTGGCATAAAATTAAAAGCATCCTATAAATCTCTATCTGTTAGCAGAATTTCCTATAATTCTGTCAGTTTTTTGTTTTCTTGCTTTGCTAGCAGTTTCTGAACGTGTGTCATGATTTAAGTAAGTCTGGTAGTATTGATTTCTGCAGGCCCTAAGAACATAATTTCCAAAGTTTGACAAAATTCATGTGGCTAGCTATATTAACATTAACCTGAGAAACAAAAACAAACAAACAAACATCAACCCAAAAAGCCTAACATGTGAGCTGTCTATACTTATTTCTGTTTGGAGGCTTGCAGGTAGAATGACAAGGGGATTTCCCCCTCCTTTCAGTACTTGTTTTATGCCAGTGAGGTAAATGTGTGGGAGATGCAGACAGCTGTGCGTGCTGCTTCTGAGCAAGGGCTCTGCAAATCATGCAGCATCCCTCTGGAGTTCAGCAAAGTGTTGATAGGAGGCCAGCCCACCTCACATTTTCTCCAGTGTGGTGTATCCTACTTCTACTAACGGACCTGTGAGAGTCCAACTGAATAAACAGCCTTTAATTCAGACAGGGTTTGCTGGATGCTGATCAGTTGAACAATGTATGTAATTCAGTCCATTTACATAACAACCACTCTATAAACCTGAAGGCCTTGGCCTCTGGAAAAAAGGCAGTAAGGAGCATTACTTTTCGTTTGAGTCACAGAAATTACTGAAGCTTTACATTTTTTTATGAAGGTGGAATTTGCTGTAGGCTGTCTGCACTATTCCAGAGCTCAGGCAAGGGTGATGGAAAGGTTGCTCCCTGATGAGGAAGAAACGTTATGCTTGGTGACTAAAAAGGAAATCAGGTTAATAAACAGAATGGAATGACTCATGCTAAACGTAATACTCAGCATTTACAACAGCTGTGTCCTGTCTCTCTTTAACCAGATTATGTTACCTGCCTGGTCTGGAAAACCACAAAACTTTAACTCCTCATATTTGAGGCACTTCAGTTAAAAAAAACTAAAGCATGAAAATAAGAGATAATCAGTCCAGGACTGTGAGGGCTGCATGGTTTACTAAAGCATAGTTTATGGTGAAAACTGAATCATGGACCTGGACTAAAATCTTTTGGAAATACTCAGACTTTCTACAATACCCACAAGGAAGGAGTGTTGTTTTTCTAATTAGAAACAAACTGATTATCCACTCACTTTTAGAACAGAAACTTAGAATGCTTAAGCCTTCTCTCTTGGCAACTGTATTTTCTTAGCTGACAGGGACATCATTTCTGCTTTGCAACAAGTTTGGGGATCATTTGTATAGCAGTGTAGGAAGCAGAGCTATCCGTGTGACAGAACAGACATTCTCATTGTCCTGAAATCTGCTGCATGTGAAGTGTTGTTGCTACCTGTTTACTTTGGCAAGCAAGCTTTTTTACTGGCAAGCAAACTAAAATTGAGGCTGGCAAATTAAGGTTGCTCAGGAAAGGTGGCTCCTTCTAGCTGTCAAAATATGCCAGGGTGGCAGTGGTGACTAAAAGAAGCAGAAAAAGTTTCTTCACCAAGAACAGCATTTTTGAAAGATGAGGCTGAATGGTCAAACCTACAAACAGAAAATCACACACCACTTCCAGATGCATGAGCAGCATTCTTTCTGCAGGGTTGTTCTGGATCCTAGCTGTATCTTTCTGCTCTGGGATGGTGCTCCAAGTGGAGCTGGAACCTACCTATTGCCACAGTGATTGTTTTACAAGTTTTGAGAGATTTACAGGCTTAGCTTGATATCAGTTCTCAGTCTTGCATTAGCTTTATGATGTGGCTCCATATATGGAGTAGAATCATTCTGTAATAATCCTTGAAAGCATATGCATGGGAAGCTCCTGTAAGTGAGCATTAGAGGCACTGGCTATGGTCATCACCAGTTAAAAGATGAAGCAATAACAGCTGCAATAAGCTGCTATAAACTGTCAGCTGACTGATACCTGTGTGCATGCACTCAGATCATGGCAAAGATGACTCACGGTTAACAAAACACTAAAGATAAGGAAGGTAACGAGAGATAGCAAGATGAGAACAACAAACTTCAACCATGCTGACATATTATTGGCTAGCAATTAGCAAGAGAGGCTGCAGAGGGTGGGAGTAAGGCTCATCTCTTCTCTGTTCTTCATTCCCTTGTTCAACCTGTCTATAGCCCTCCCTCTTCTCCTCTGCTGTCTCTCCTTGACCCTGTGCTTTATTCTGGCTCCTGGAAATGCTCAGAACATGAGCTGAGAAGGACAGTGATTGGTCAGTTAGGTTCCCTCTCATGTGAAGACACTTACCCTGCAGAAGCTGAAGCATTAAGCTCATCAGTGCCTCTGTCCCCAGCATAACATACAGGCTCTGTTTAGTAACATAGGATGAGAAAAAGGACAAGCATCAGATGCCTTATGAATCTTTGTAAGGGAATCTAGACCTTCAGCAGTCCAGGAGCTAATCAGAGACTTTTGAGAAAAGAGGGAACTTTTAGAGACTTAGATCTCTGTATCGCTGGGGACATGACAAAAGCATCAAAAAGCTGAATGCCACTGACTAAAAGACTGCATCTACTGGTTCCAAAGTAAATTAAAAGGATGTTCTGGAAGATCCTTTGGCCTTAAAACCTAGTGGGAGATCCTTATTGTTTATTTGCAGTGAAGTGTAGGAATAAACTCGGGTAATAAATGCTTTGTCTTGTACACATGGAGCACCAGAAGGGAGCCTAAAAGAGAAATGTTAAAAATATAATCCAAGATACCCTACCTGCCCATGGTCTGTCATCCTAAGATCCTCTGACACTGTGTTCAGTCCTCCTAAGAACTATATCAGCCTAGGCAGATTTGATAGTGAAGGCAGTAACTGCAGAGATCGTTGCCCAACATAGCTGTGTAGATTTAACACTATCACATTTGTTATGCATGGTAACGTCTCTGGCATGAATAGAATGTCTCAAAATAGTGTGCAGCATTACTAGCATATGCTTCCCACTGCAAAGTGTTGACACATTATGATTTAGCTGAGTTTCCTGTGGTAACACAAAAACATGGTGACCCAGATAGTGCTTAAGCACGGTCTCCTCTCACGTGTGTAGATAAAGGCTGAATGTGAAAGGGAGTTGTCACTATTTGGGAGAATTTAAAACTTGACTGTGTGACTGTAGCCAATTTGCTTACAGACTTACATACTTATTCAGAGTAGCAGCAAGCTGAAAATTTTTGTGATGCAGAATTCAGAATTCATCATAGGTCATAAAAGCTGAAACCATCACGGATAATCTGGATCTCACAGTAGTAGTTGGATGAACTTATAGGAGACTCTCCATTAATTCCCAGTTTTAGAAACTGACTGCTTAGGCCATAGAGTTGACTTGCCTTCCAGGAATGCTGACGTCTGATAGAGCAGAAGGTGAGATTTATATGCATAAAGAAAACCTGAAAATTAAAGTGACGAAGAAAATTTGATACCTGTTTTGGAGTGCTGGCTTCTACTATGGAATAGAGACAATTGAGGTGGAGCAACTTTGACCTTCACAGAATCACAGAATATTAGAGGTTGGGGATCATCTAGTCCAATCCCTCTGCCAGAGCAGGTTAGCTAGAGCAGGTTGCACTGGATGGTGTCCAGGCAGGTTTTGCGTATCTCCAGAGCCAGGAGACTCAACCACCATCCTGGGCAGCCTGTTCCAGTGCTCCACCATCCTAAAAGTAAAGAAGTTCCTCTTTATGTTTAGATGGAACTTCCTTCAGTCATTTGGTGAAAATCATTCACTGGGATTTACACATAAAAGCACTACTTGAACTCTAGAACAGTTCCTTCCTTAAGGCAAGACTTGCTACAAAATCCCCTTCTACTAAGAAGGCAAGGAAACAATCCTTTAGCATTTGGATTACAAACACACACACGTCCCTCTTTATTTTACTGAAACAAGGAAAATGATAGGGGCAGGAAGGTGCATCAGAACAGAAGTGAATGCTGCAAACATTGAAGATTTTGTTCAACACCCAGGGTCTTGATGTTGCAGTTTCAAGCCACAGCTAAGCTACAATATCCTATTTCTAAAGAAGATTTTACCTTATTGATTCACATTACAGTTCTTCACACACCACCCAACAGGATAGGGAAAGACTTGTGTGCACAACAAAAGAAAGACTATGAGTACCTACCACAGGAGTCTGCTTTTTTTGTGACACTACTGATGGGGATGAATAGTCTATGTTAGATGAGATGCTAATCTGAAAAGCTGGAATCAAAGTTGTGTCTCTTGTGTGTAGATCATATCTTCTAGAAAGCAGGGACTAACTACAATGCCTAGTCCTGGAAAAGCTGAGGATGTCATCTCCTTCATGCTTAACAAAAGCAAACATCCTCAGAAATGTCTTTGGCCCCAGTTAGGGTCATATGGGACAGGTCTAAATAAGGATCAAAAGAAACAGTGAAACCACCTTTCTTCATGGTCTCCCATATTGAGACTGCTGGAAGGAGAAACTCAATGGGAAGAACGTCATTTGTTTAAAATGGTGATGCAATTCCTCTGATGGCACAGGCCTGCACAGACTTACTTCAGTTTTGCAATGCATCCCTCAAAAAAAGACTAGGCAGACTAGAAGGAAGTGGCCTGCCATTGCTGGACTGGAGTCATTCTTCCCACAGGTGAGGCAGGGAATGTAAGGCACAAAGCATGTACTCTACAGCCACTAATACAATCGAAACATCTCCACCCCACCTGAATGGGAACCTGAACGGGAACCTGAACAATTGCTGAAAAGAGAGGTACAATTTTAGTAATTTTCACAAGCCTCCAGCAAATTAAGCCAATCATTCTTACCTTCACTAAAGCTAATGTAATTCAAGGATTAGAAATATCAAAAAATTAAACCCCCAAGAAAACAAGCTTCATCATTCTACTAGCAGGCTCTACCCTTAGGAATGCTGAATCTTTAAGGAAATTTTACTTCCCAAATTTAAAAGTATTTTTTCATTGGTAAAATACTACATGAAACTTAAGTTTTACTGGTAACTATCAGGAGAGAAAAGTTACATTCAAACTTAACAAATGTATTTGTCAATTTAATAAACTTACTTTAAAAATCACCTTATGCCTACTATTTTCAAAAGCAGTATTAAAAAAAAAAGTTAAATTGCACAGGCAAACATCACAAAATCTGAAAATCTTTCATTTGCAGACTCTTCTGTTGTCCTCTTATGCCTCCCTGTCACCTTCCCCTATCAGACCGACCCTCTTTCTTTACAGACCTTCCTTCCAGCTCCTGTTTCCTAATTTTTCAAAGCTTTCCTTCTTCACGTTTATAAGTTCAAAGTGGTACTCTCTCTCTCTCCTTTTATATTGTCTCTAAGGCCAGAATCACCGATAGTACAAAAACAGGTAACTCCTTCCTAATAGTTCCTGTCAGAGGCCTTCCACAAGCCTATGTGATTTAGATATGACAATGGTACAAGGCTATTGAAACTAAGTTACTTAATTGGGTATATGCAGGCATGAAAGCATCAGGATTATGAATATGCTGTTCTTTAAATGTGCTGCCTCTAAAAAGTAGAACTCTTTTATACTGTTTTTTACAGGTGACTTTCTATGCATATCACTAGTAAATGGATTTGTACAGTTACGCTACAATCTCGGAGACAAGACAGTCATCCTACAGACCTTTCAGAAGGTCCATGGAACTGGAAATACATGGCATTCACTCAAAGCAGGAAGAGTTGGTAATGAAGGCTACCTGGACCTGGATGGTATCAACATTACTCAAAAAGCTAGCCCTGGAATGAAAGCGCTAGACACGCACACTGATTTTTTTGTTGGAGGAGTGTCCTCCTTAAACTTTGTTAATTCGATGGCAGTAGAAAATGAACCCATGGGTTTCACTGGTTGTATAAGAGAAATTGTCATTAACAACAAGGAACTGAAGCTTACTGTGACTGACCCCAAAGGTGGAGCCAATGTTGGTGACTGTGATGGAACAGTTTGTGGGTACACAGTGTGCAAAAATAATGGAACATGTCAAGTTGAACACTCACGCTTTTCTTGTTCTTGTCCACAAGAGTGGACAGGGAGCACATGTGAACAATCTATTCACTGTTCACAAAATAGGTGTGGGTCTCAAGCTCTCTGCATTCCTCAACCTACTTTGTTTTCATATATCTGTGTATGTGCACTAGGCTGGTCAGGTAAGTACTGTGATAGCAAAATCAATTTTTTTATAGCAAAGTTTGTTGGCAATTCCTACATCAAATACACAGATCCATATTATAGAAAAAGAGACCTCCAGCAGAGCCGTATTTCTTTAAATTTTACTACCAATCAAACTGAAGGCTTAATAGTATGGATGGGAAAAAGTGAAGACGAAGATAATGATTTCCTTGCCATTGGCCTTGCCAATGGAACATTAAAAGTTGTGATTAATCTTGGAGAAAGAATCTCTGTTCCTCTAACTCATAGCAAATACTCCACCTGTTGTGATGAAAGATGGCATTTTGTTACTGTAGTTCAAAAGCAAACCTGTATTAAGGTATACCTTGACGAGGAGCTACTTATTTTTGAAGATATTGATCCACACAGAAGATACACTGCTTTAAACTATGGTGGGATTTGTTATTTTGGTGGGTTTGAAATTGGCAGGAAAGTCAATATAGTCACTGAAGGGGTTTTTCAGAACGAATTTGTTGGTAAAATTAAGGATGTTGTGCTCTTTCAAGATTCTAAGAAGATCCAGCTAATGAAAGCAGAAGGGTATAATGTTTACAATGGAAATTAATCCAAAGGATGTTTAAGACTCTTTAAAAGTGATAAATTTCCTTTTCCTCCCAATTCTTGTGTTAGCTGGCAATCTAAGACTTAGAAACAAACATAAGAAAGCACTTAATAAAGTTGCTCCTAGTTCCTTTTTTTAATGTTGAGTATTAATAGCATATATAAAATGTGATCATATGCTTTACTCAAAATTACTTACACATACTCTTCAGTACTTACTTTAAAATAATGAGAAAGTCTGCAGTTTTTTTGTTATGCTAGAAAGTTTTATAGACAAATAGGTAGTAATTAGCTGATAAAGCCAACTGTCACTCCAGTATCGTTAGTAGCTTTATGAGAACAGACAAATTTCCTGTTTCTCCAAAACACTTAAATTTCATTAAATTGTAGAGTGTATCTCATATTTTTAAGGTCAAATGTAAAAATTGAAATGGAGTGGTAAAGAAAAGATGTACATGGGGAGAAAAGCACATTTATTGTAATGAGAATTTTTAAAATTGTAACATCTGTAATTACTTGTTAAATTTGCAAATACTCTATTCTAGATAATGAAGTTGTTCTCCCTCCGTTCTGAGTCTCTAACCACCACGTATGCATTCATTCAGAAGGGCAGAACTTACACCTGTCTTCACAGTAATATATTTCACTGAAAGAAGAATGATTTTAAGAACAGAAAAGGTGTTTCAGTTAATTACTGAACAGATAAAATGTCTTGTTTTTTTCCAGCAGAGATCTCCCCTATTTGACTGCATTAAAACTTCTTGTTTTAACCATTCACAACTGGAATGTGGAATGTTGCAGTCTGCATATATATAACTTCTATTCCTAACAGCTTAAAAACTAGAAAGTTTAAGAAGTTCAGCTATACCTTTCTGGCATATATGCCCCTAAATGAGATTTTGAAATTTTACTAGACAAAAGATTTTGGCCACAGTAAATTGAATTTCCATTACTATATTTTTCATGAATTTATAATCTCAGAAGTAAATAGAGTATTAATGCAAGAATTCTATTCCTTCTGAAAAAGCTTTGTTATAGTCTACTTTAGCAAGCAATAAACCCCAAATAAGTCAAGTCCTATTTTAATGTACTTAAACATGATTTATGACAGTATCTATGTTTCTCATTTTAATTAAAATACTTAAATAAAAATAAGTGATTGATTCACATCTTTTCCTTTTTTACTTTACTATTACTCAAAAGGACATAATAAAATCTTACCTCCTTGCATAGAAATTCTCCAAATACATATCTTCAGTGGGTACCTATCAGGAACAAGTAACTATTTCTGGGTGGGTTTTTTTTGTATGTCTTTCCATAAAACAGATATGGAGTAGAGACAATAAGCACAGTAAAACTAGGTGACACACATTAGTTTCCAGATAACCATAATTGGTATGCAGCAATGAATGCACTGCCAAGTCAGTTACAGAAGAATGGAAGATAACTAAGGTGGAGGTGGTGGGTGGATGATGAAGTACCCTGAGATTTTAATAAGCATCTGCAAACATCTTTGTGAGGTTCCTTCTACGCTCTTCAGCTGCTCTAAGCCCGCAAGCAATGGAGTTTCTTCCCCTCTTCCCAACACACAGCTCAAGAACATCACGCCCATTTTTAAAAAGGGTAGAAAGGAAGACCCAGGGAACTATAGGCCAGTGAGCCTCACCTCTGTGCCTGGGAAGATCATGGAGCAGATAGTCATGGAAGTGATGTTAAGGCACATGCAGGATAAAGAGGTGATTCTAAGAAGTCAACATGGATTCACTAAGGGCAAATTGTGCCTGACCAATCTGGTGGCCTTCTATGATGGAGTGATTGCAGCACTTGAAGAGGGAAGACCGACTGATGTCGTCTACTTGGACTTTTGTAAGGCCTTTGATACAGTCCCTCATGACATCCTTATCTCAAAACTGGAGAGATATGGATTTGATGGGTGGACCAATCAGTGGATAAGAAATTGGCTGGAAGGACGCAGCCAGAGAGTTGTGGTCAATAGCTCTTTGTCTAGGTGGTGATCAGTGATGAGTGGTATCCCTCAGGGCTCTGTCTTGGGACCGGTGCTCATTAACAACCTAGACATGGGTATCGAGTGCACCCTCAGCAAGCTTGCAAATGACACGAAGCTGAGTGGTGTGGTTGATGGGCCAGAAGGGCAGGATGCCATCCAGAGGGACCTGGACAAACTCGAAAAGTGGGACCATGAGAATAAAATGGAGTTTAATAAGTCAAAGTCCTGCATCTGGGTAGGAGTAGTCTTAGATACGAGTACAGATTGGGTGAGAAACTCTTTGAAAGCAGCCATGCAGAGAAGGACTTGGGGGTTATTACAGATGAAAAGCTGGATACGAGCCAGCAATGTCTACTCACAGCCCAGAAAGCCAACTGCATCCTGGGCTGCATCAGGAAAGGCATGACCAGCAGGTCTAGGGAGGTGATTCTGCCTCTCTACTCTGCCCTTGTGAGACCCCACCTGGAGTATTGCATCCAGTTCTAGGCTCCTCAGCATAAAAAAGACGTGGACCTGCTCCACAAAAATCAAAGGACTAGAGAACCTCCCCTATGAGTACAGGCTGAAGGAGTTGGGATTGTTCAGCCTCAAAAAGAGAAGGCTTCGAGGGGACCTTATATCAGTCTTTCAGTACCTAAAGGGGGATTATAAAATAAGAGAGACTTTTCAGCTGGTCAGATTGTAATATGACAAGGGGGAATGGTTACAAGCTGAAGGAGGGGAAATTTAGACTGGAGATTAAAACGAAGTTCTTTACTAGATAGGCACTGGAACAGGTTGCCCAGAGAGGTTGTGGATGCCCCATCCCTGGCAGTGTTCAAGGCCAGGCTAGATGTGGCCCTGGGCAACCTAGTCTAGTGTGTGACATCCCTGCCCATGGCAGGGGGGTTGGAACTAGATGATTCTTCTTCCACCCTGGGGCATTCTATGATTCTATGATGAAGCCCACTTGGCATTTGAGCTGGTCCCAGATTCTTCTCCTATTCTAGTTTCTCTTAGGAGGGCCTTTTATGTCCATGTGATGCTGGGGAAGGGAGTGTATTAGAGTTTATACTATTCTTTCTGGGATTCCTGGTGTACTGCCAGTTCCTCATCAGCACACAGTGCTTTGTGTGGTCTGAGCAGTGATTTTGTGTAAAACAAGCAACCAGAGCACTTCCAGCTAATACAAAAGTTGGAAGGAGAGTGACTAAAGAAAATGGAGAAGGCAAAACCCTTTATTCCTGTAGTAGCAGGATTTATTCCCATTACGCTAACTCAGATTCTAGGACCAAAGCCTGGATACTGCTTGTTAATTTAAACTCTTAACAATTCTTGCCCTTAACAGCTGTTTTACTGTGGCTCTCTTCAAGACCTACATACATGAGGCAGATAATAAAGAACTTAGCAAACTTGGAAAATGTTTACACATTCTTTCCGAACACATTATTTCTGGTGGCTCTGGCAGAAAGTGTTCCTGCTGCAACCAGACAGAGAGTTGGAATTGTCACTGCTCTCAGTTAAGTTTTAGAGCACAAACAGATGTGGATATGAGAGACAGACTGGGAGTAGTCTACTTGTGAACAGGGTGAAAGAAAATCTTCACAAGTAGAGCTGCTAACTTAAAACTTACTCCAAAAAGCAGAACAATGCTCTGGTGCACTTCTATGTCTAAAGAACTCTGATGAAGTATTTAAATGATTCAACACATTCATAATACTACCACATATATTTGATTGCACAGATCACGGAATTAATTTGGAAAAGACTAATTTAATCACATCATGTTATCATGCTATAAAAATTTTAGTATTGCTTCTAATTACTAACAAATTGAGGATTTTTTCTTTGAATCTTCTCAACTATGGGTCTAAGAAACATTACTTCATAGAAGTCTACTATCCCCTTTATTTGGCGCATGACTTTTAATTTTAGTCAATTTGACCATGAAGTTACCTGCAAGGTATCCAAATGAAATTTGACCTTAAAAATATATTCATAATTAAAACTAACAATTAGTGTGGTGTCAAACTAGAAAGACTTCTCTGGATAGAAGAGGCTTTTCTATGGCAAAGTGCAAAATGCTGCATTAGTATAACAGGTCATGTAGTCAAAGACAAAAACAAACACTGAAAAACAGAACAATAAATGTAAGTTTTTCCTTACATGGTAGAATACTTTTTGTTGCTTCTGACAGACTCAACAAAATGACCAGAGTATTTAACAAGTGTTAAGAGCAGGAGATTTTAGCTTGTTTTCAAGTTTGCCTTTTTTTTTTTTTTTTTGGCTTTTTGATTTGCATCAGTGGATGCAAACACTAGAAAATACCAATTTAGTAGAAGTCTCAATGGCACAAACACCATTCTGCCCTTCTCTCCTGCTCTTTGCCCCCCAGAACTCTAAATGACTGAGTCGTGAAGTATACAACAAAAGTGGCATTCTGTAATCCAGCCTGCTACATTCTTTTAGCCTGCAGTTCCAAATCTATGAAATCAAACACACACAGTATGTGAGAAAGTTTTATCATTTTAGAATCAAAATATCCCTTAAAATATTTACATTTTACAGTAGAAAGGATAGCAAAACACAAAGTAATGTACAAGCTTAGGTATTCAAGTTTTTGAAGCATGGAAAATGCTGGGAGAAATGAACTTACTACTACAGATCATATTTTCAAGAACTTCAGGTAAAAATCCTTTCTCGTTAAAACAAGTGCAGTTTAAAGCAATAACATTCGAGCAGTTTAGCCTTCCAATTTCTGGTCACAAACTGCTTCAGATGCTTAGGAAATACTTGAAAAACTAATGAAATACACTCGAATTATTTTATTGTATGACTCAATAATATTAAAAAAAACTCTTCACACCACCAAGCAGATCATATTTTGTTATAATGTGTGGGGATTCTGAGGCTTTGCTACAGTCTTTAAAAACAGTGCAATTTAAAAAGAAGGTTATAGTATGAAAGTCACCTTTAAAATTATCAGAGCATCTTAAAACAGAAGAGAACACAAATTGCCAAAGGCAGCAACTATATTGCAGACTTGACTAAAGCCAACTTCATCAGCTAAGAAAGTTTCTAAGCCTTTATTGCATATTAATAAAAGAAATCTTTCAAAATTTTGAATATACAGCAATGTAAAATTTTTAAAAATATTAAACTCCTACTTCTAGCGATAGTTGGTATAATGAAAAAAAGGATGAGTATTGGTACATCCCGTAGTACCAAAACACAGACTTGTTTCTGCAAAACACCAACAATGAATAAAAAAGATGGCACAATTCTAGCAGGCTTTTTTTTTTTTTTATACAAAGTTTTATGACATTACTGTAACAGTTTATTTAAATAGGATTTTAAAAGACTGCCTGCATCTTTTTACCTTTTGCTTTTAGTTCTGTCACTGTGGTCCCTATGCCTCTCTCTGTTCTTTTCACCTTCTCGCTCTCTATGCTTCTCTTTGCTTTTCTCCCTCTCCTTATCTTTTTCATGAGCCTGTTCTTCACTTTTTGGCTTCTCCGTCTTTTTTTCTGGATTTCTAGTCTCTCTGGGGCTTTTTTCATCAGCAGCCCTATCACTGTGTGGAGACCGCAATCTTTCTCTGTCTTTCTGTCCTTCCTCTCTACTCTTCCTCTCTCTCTCTTTTTCCTGGTTTCTGTCTCTGCGTCTATTTCTTTCAGAATCTTGCTCCCAGTATTTTTCGTTGCTCCACTCTTTTTCATGTCTGTCTTTCTTTTGATGATGGGATTCACTGTAAAATCTTTGTCTATGTTGATCATTTTTGCCTCTACTGAACCCTCTCTCCACATGCTGTTCTTGTCTGCCCCAAGGATCACTGTGGCGCCTTTCTGGTCTCCTACTGTCTTTACTCTGAAAAAAATGTTCTGGCCCCAAAAATCTTGATTGTTTGTGAGCCACTGGTAGCCCTTGTGCAATGGGTCCAGCATAGTGTGGTGGCTGACCTGATAAATGAGCTACTGGTGGCCATGGCATCATTGGATTTTGAGGAAAGCTAAAGCCAGGAGGAGGAAGAAGTGGAGGCGGTAAATGAGGAGGAAATCCAAACATAGGGTTGTTTTGTGGAGGGAAGTTGAGAGGTGCAGGAGCCTGAAACTGAAATCCAGCTGTATTTGATTTAGGATGCTGAAAATTCTGCTGTGGAGGTCTAACAGATGAGAAATTGCCACTTGTAATAGGGCTTGGGACCTTGGAAATAAAGTCAGAACGAGAAGAGTTTTCAGCTTCAAAATGAGATGTAGATGTTGCTGGCCCTCTTCTAAAGGAGTTCACTGTTTCAATGTTTTGCATCACTGCACCTTCCTGTGAGTGTTTGGTATCTTCTGCTTGTGATGCAACTGCATTATTTGCTTTTGCTGCCACTGAACTGTACTGCGTCTCATTGGTTTGTGCATCACTTTGATACAAGTTTAAGCCTGCATCTCCAGAAGATTGTTTATTCTCTGGTTCAATTTGATCATTTCCTGAAACATTCTGTCGGTCTTCATTTTTGTTAACGTCTCCTTCCTTGTTTTCTGAAGCATTAGTCTGCTGGCTTCGTCCAGCTGCCTGTCTTGGGTCTCTTTTAAGATTAATAAATGGTGGTGATTTAGAGGTATTAGCAGTGACACCTTCAGCAGAGCCTACATTAATGTTCTCATTATTTTTTTTCCCTGCATTTGATGCTGAAGAAGATAAGCTGGAATTTGTGGTCCTTCTGGCTTCTTGTGCACCATTATCCTTGTCAGGTAACTGCTGCTTTGGGTCATTTTCTTTACTTTCTTCATTTTCTTTATTCTGTGACTGAGTAGACAAATTTGCTAAAAATGCTTCTGTGGAGACATCTGGAGGTTTTCCTTTAAGACTCAGCCCTATTAAAGATCCAGCACCTCTTGCAGAACTCGAGGTTGCTACAGCTGCCGCATCCACATTTAGAGTAGCGTTAGTGGACTCCTGTAGATCATCCGAACTAGTTTTTGCTTCACTGACTTCAGTAGTTACATCAGCAACATCCATATTTTCTTCTTTTGAGGCTGCCTGTTCATTTAATAACGGTATGTCTTCACTGGGTTTCACTTCTGACTTGCTGTGTTCATATACCTGCCCTGTTGTACCCAACAAGCTTTGAAGAATATCATCCACTGGCAATGGCTTATTTGCTAGCTCCAGAGCTGAAGGCTGATTTTCCCATCCAACCAGGACTCCAGGAAGGAATCTGAGAGGTTTTGGTGGTTCATGTTTGGTACTTTCCACCAATGGTTCAGTAACTGCTGCAGCATCCTCAGTACTAGATGGCTGAGGTTTATTTCTCTGCTTGTGTAGTACAGTTGTGAAGGAATTAAAAAAATCATTTTCCTCCTCTTCTTCTAGTGACAGCTCATGATGAGAGACTTCAGGTTTGTTTGGCTTGCTTTTCTTCTCTGGCGGCAAGTTACTTGAAGTACTTTCAGAAGCTTCATCCACAAAACTACTAGTAACACTTGCAACAGCAGTAATTGGCCTCTTCATTTTCTGCCGAATTATCAATCCCAGTAATAAATTTGGTCGATGTATTTCAATCCCTGTACAAAATTGTAACAGCAATTTATCATCTCCTTATATTTTGGTTAAGAAAATCACTTTTACCAAAATAAGCCCCATATTCTTATAATACATTATAATAAGTATTCATTTTATTACATTTGAAAATTCCATCATTAAACAGAACAAGCAGTATTTAAAGTAATTTAAGCAAAAACAAAAACCCCCCACCAAATCCATCTATTTCCAACATTAAAATTATGACTTCAAACACTGCATATTACAACTGCTTTAAGGTATATTATTAGCTATCTCTTAATTAAGTATTTTGTTCTATATAATTTAGGTTCTTGCAAAAATGAGTTGTGGCTCATCCTCTCTTCGTTTCAGCCCTACCTATCTCAAAAGAAGAAAACATCTACAAATTTTTATAACCAAAATAAATTGTCATAAAATAACTTGGGTGTAAGCAGAATAACTGAAAGCCACTTCAGGATCTTTTCTTCCTTGCTCATCTGTTTTTTAAACTCTCTAGATTTGCTTTGTTTTACTTTAAGGAAGTTTGCAACACTCGAGAAAAAGGAAATAGTACATTTCAAATAATGAAAAATACTATTTTAAAGTTACAGTATCAATTTGGAACTCAATATGGCTACTATCATAATTCATTTGCATCAGTGAATGATTAGCACTATGATAATAAAGTTCCAAATTCCAAGCTGTACTTACCAGGCCCATCAAAAGGCACAAGATGATGTGGGACTTTATCTGAGGAGCCTAAAGGGATGAGGTACAAATCTTTCACTTGCTTCATGTTATTGGCCGCTACGCCATAACGTTTTCTACTGCTGAAATAGGCAAACAACAATGCATAGGATATCTGATCCTCTTCAGTTACTGGGGTAAAGCGAACTACACAGATCTCCTGTTTACAAAGAGAAAAAAAGGTGGTCAGACATATTTTTATATTAATTTTTAATTGCTTTAGTGACTGCTCTTTATTTAAAAGCACAGTTCAGAGGAGTAGATAAGCTTTCCTAAGAAGATAGAGGAGACAGAAGGAGCGGAAACACGGTCAAAGGAAAACTGCAGAAAACAAATAAATGCATTTAGTATAAAAAAGGTGAATTACAGTGCATGGCAAAGAAGCCAACATTTTACCAACCAGCTAAATAAAAAGTTTTAGGGAAGCACACGAGCGTCCAACTAATTATTCCATTCCCCATTCTTAACATTATTAGAAAGCTTTATTTTGTAGTCTGTTGTGCCAAAGACATCGATTAATACCAGTACTTAGATCCCAGAAGTACAACAAAAGCCCAGCTCAGGAGTTGCCGCTTGGGCTGGTGCTGTTTAATGGCTTAATCAAATACCTGGATGATGAGACAAGAGAGCCCCTGCAAAACTAAGATGCCACCAATCAAGCGCACCAGTCAATATGCTGAAAACGTGGCTGCCAGTCAGAGGGACCTCAGTATGCTGAAAAATGAGCTGATCTCTGGAAGGCCAACAAAGGCAAACGCAAAATCTTTCACCCCGAGATGGGAGTAACCCCCCACACCAAGACAGACTTAGAGACTGACTGGCTAGAAAGCAGATTAGCATAAATGGACATGGGGCTCCTGGTGCACAAGTTGAATATGAACCAGCAATGCACCCATGCCAAGGCTAATCGCATATGAGTGCCAGAATCAAAGCAACCAGCAGGCCAAGGGAAATGGTTATTCCTTTCTATCCAGCACTTGTGAGACCGGATCTGGAGAATACTCTCCCGTTATAGGCTCTCCAGCACAGGGACATCTGCACACAGTGGGACAAGTCCAGCAGAGGACTATTGAGATGGTTTTGCATACTGGAACAGTGCCAAAACGAAAGGGTAACACTTGAAACCTGTGAAGTGGTGTCCAAACATTCATGATGAGATACTGTAGCCAAGTATTCTCAAACAACAAGTAACAGGTTAAAGTGAGACAATAAGAAAATAGCTAGATAATAAACTCCATCATACTGCCATGCATCTCATTCAACATAACTATTAGTCATCCTTAAACTGTCATATATTTCACAAATGTTCCAGGGAAAAAAAGATCTTTAGGGTGAATAGTGTCCTGGTTTGAGCTGGAGCAGAATTAATTCTGCTAAGATGGTATTGCTTCTAGCCAGGGTTCCTTTAAAGGTGACTGTATTCTTCTGAAAGCTGACAGTATGTTTTCAAAAAACATTATCAGCTTCTAATAGCTTAAGCCTGAATGTTTGGGTTACAGCCTGAGAATTGGAATGTAAACCTTCTGTGGCTCTACTGAGAAGCCAGGGGGGTGCAGGGTGAGAGCCTACACCTATAGGAAAGGGACAGGCAAGGCAGGTGACCCCAAACTGACCAACTGGGTATTCCATTTCATACACGTCATGCTCGGTATAAATTTAGGGGAGCCGTACCCTCTGCTTCCTCTCTCTCTCTTCTTCACCACCCTTGCAGCCCTGCTTGGCACCCCAGCTTTGCTGCTTCCCCACTTCTGAGTCCAGGCCTCCAGGGTCCAGCTTCCTCCCTTTCTTCCCCCTCCCACCCCAGGGGAGTTTGGCTGCGGTAATATAGCGACTGGGAGGGAAAGTGGGAGGTTTGGATCTTGGTGCTGGCTCTGTATCTTTGCTTGTATAAATTTGTCTGCTGCCGCTGCTTTCTATTAAAATAGTTAAAGTTACTCTGCCTTTTTCCAATCCACAAGTCTTGTTATTTCATCCAAACTGTAACAGTATGTTAAACAGCAAGCCTTCAAAATGTAAAATTCTTACCTTTGTCCCTGAAGCTTTGATTTTTTCTACATACTCCCATACAGTGTGAGGAGATATCCTGCCACCTACTTGAATACTATCGGGTAAATCCTATGAGAAAGGACAACAGAAATTATGATAAATCCTTCATACAGTACATTTCATATATTCAAAACATACTTATTTTAGTTCTTAAATTATAATTTTAAAATACCAGAAGTTAAAATAGTAGAAATAAATTTAATTTTTAGATCTTTAGATCTAAACCTTTAGATCTTTATATTTGCAGTGTAAAGTCAATGATCTGTACTAAATTAGTCATCATTCAATACTGTTCATCTAGACCTCCCTAAAATTAGTTATTTCGGTAATGTTAATTGCAAACATAAGTGTACTGTGCTCTGGAGACACTCAAGTTATTTGTAAGATCAAACTGCTATAAGAGCCCCACACCTACGTCTATAATAAACTTTCAAAATCTTAATTATGAGGGCAAAACAAGCTCCCCCTCCACATATATATATAACTTTGTTCTAGCAGCAAAAATATGCTTTCAGAATCATTTAGAACACCTAAGGAAAAATAGTTTTCTGAAATACTGCAGAAGATATCATATTCATATCCATAAAACAATTCTTCAGTATTAAAGGGTAGTGCATGCCCCACACTTCACTGAAGATTTACAGCAAAGTAAAGACAGTCACATTAATAGAAGACCTAAGTCTTTTAGATAGAAAGCTGATGCATCGTGTATCACTGGCAAGAAGTAACACTGAGCCTTAGGAGCTCTCTGATCTTTATTTTATAAGCAGTTACATCCCTCTCCTGCTTTTGAGACACTGAAGAGAACACAACATAACCTTTTTTCTTTTTAGAGACGATTCAGTCTTACAGCAGAAGGCTAGGGTCACAACTGCCACCAGAGAGGCAAAAAAGTAATCCCTGTCATGCAAGCTTCTACTATAGAAGACAAAAAGACTTCTCACACTGTCAACAGAAGCCACCAGTGGTCGCTTCTCTTCCAAAAACTGGTATCAACTTGTTTAATGCCCTGAATTCAAGACTAAGCTATGATTTTCTCACCTCTAATTCAGAAAATGGGTGTCACTGAGGTAGTTATTTCAGCAGCAAATTTTGTCTCGTCTTTCCCTGCTACTTTATGCTATAGAAGGTGCTCCATAATAAACAAAAAACAGTTTAACTTTTATAAAACTAGCTCTGGAAATACGAGTGCTCATCCTCAAGAAACATTTTACAGTGAGATGAGAGCAAAACATCTTAAAATACATCAAAGAACTTGAATCCTGATGAACCACAGGTCCATGTAGGACAAAATGAAAAATACTTACAAATACATACCCTATGTCCTCCCACAAATACTTTACTCAGCACAATAATCATGCTTTACTGTCTGTCATCATTGTACTATTATTAGCCTACAAGGTAAACAAGTTGCTAAAGTTAATGAATTGTTCATTCTTTGCAGTAAATACAAGTACCTCCGTTAAATACTCAAAAGAGCCAGAAACTGGATAAGCCTTAATAACAAACTTTGCCACTGAAGGCATATTGATAAAACCCTTCCAGATGAAATTCAGGCGTGCCAGAAACAGACTTTCGCATTCCACTGTACCAGGTGTTTCTGACCTAAAAAAAACAACAAAAACCCACTTTGTTTAGAACATGATATATGACACAAGATAATGTAAATCATTATTTTTCTTTGCAAAGAAATGACACTTCATTAAGAATTCTTCAGTTAAGCATGCTTGAGAGTCAATGAAAAGAGACAGGCAGACAACCATGTTTCTCATCTTCAAGTGATGTAGATCCATGTTACAGAAAGGACAGTCTGAACAGTAGCACATTAGTTCACTACAGTATCTTTTGAGAATAGAGAAGTTATTTAGTCCAAGAATTATTAATTGCCACGAAGAGGACACACAAACAAATATATATAGGTACTGCAGGATCAGTAAGATCTTGCCCTGCAGCTGGGAGGATGTGAGGAGAGAACATACTACCTGCTGGCCTATCCTCATCCTGCTTTCCTAGCTTCAACGTTTTGTTGCAACACTGTCTGTCCATCACCTGAATACCTGTGTCCCCCGTTTCCATTCCCTCGCCCAACACAACTGGCTCCTCATCTCTTCTCGCCCATCTATCACTTTCCACAGCTTCTGTTAGTGCCTTCTCCCAAATCCAATATTATCATCTGTACAAAACAGTGGTTTTCTCCCGTTCAAAAAAAAAAGCCTCAGTTTTGTCTACAAACCAGCTGCAAGAATAAATGGAAAGACTTAAATAATTTCACAGAAGAGTGTTTCTCAACCTGAGGGTTTCCTCATGGAAGAGGTCATAGTCACATTCCAGCATTTCCCAATTTGCTGTCATCAAAATATTCTAGGAATGCTATTAGAAGTTTTAAGCAGTTTTAAGCTCACTAGTACCAGATGTGCTGTTAGAGTAACACAGAAACCTACATTTCTTTCTGTTTATACTAGAAACTATTTGTTTGAATCTTTAGCAAGCTATTCAAAACCAAAGTCCACTCTCCCCAGTAAAGGGCCACACTGTCCTGATAAAGGCTGAATTTCAACATAAAATCAGGTCAATTCTAGATAACTGGCAGTTGGTGTATTTCTAGAAAACTCCCTCTCAAACTAGAGACAGAAAAGTAGCCTCAATAAACTGCAATTCCCTCTTTAGTGGGAAGCAGAGTAGAGTAGAGCGTGGAAGAAAATGAAGAGAGTTGACAGCAAAAATGGCAAAACATCAAACAAACTGCTGTTAACTGTCATTTCTAGGAAAGTGTTGCTTTGAGGTTTGAAACAAGCCTGATTTATCCATGTAAATGCCCTGTTTGAGCTATCTCAAATTCCCTAGCTTTATATATACACATGTACAAACACAGACACTCCATTGCAGCACTGTAAACACTACATTCCTTATCAGCAAAATACAACATAAAATCTGTTTCTTGAATTTTTTAATATGAACTCATGTTTGTTTAAACCTTGCTGCACCAGAAAACGTAAGGTAGTTTACTTTTCCACAATAGAAAACGTAGTAATTAGAAGTCTGCAATCACAACAATATACATAGTACTATTTAAATAAATGCATAGCATCATTTACTCCAGAGAATCCCATTCCTAAGAAGAGGTGTACAACTTAAGTACACAAATGGACTAATGAACTGCCATTAAAAAATAAAGCTTTAGTCATAGCAGCTTAATAAGATTAATAACACCTTTCATTTAAAAATACTGTTCCCACAGTTTATATTACTTTGGAAGAGGTGGAAGCGATGATTTTGATGAGTCTTCCTTATCATCTTCCAGTAATTCTGAAGCTAAAATACTTGATGTTGAAGAAAGTGCATCTGCAATGCTCTCTGCTTCGTTGTCTGACTGCTTCCGTGCAACTCCAACAGACACTTTAACTTTTTTTGTAGACAGATCATCACTAGGTGGTGCCATGCGGCCTGCAGAGAATGAATTGCAATGCTTTTGATTAAAAGAGGACTTTCTCTGAAGACATACAAGACACCAGAATATACTACATATTGCCCTTGTAGAGGGATAGCATAAAGAAATTACACGTCTTATACATATTAATGCAATGTACAAGCTTAGGCATTGTATATATTTATGCAATGTTATACACAAATATTGCTACTGTAATGGGATAGGATAAAGAAATGAAGAATCAACAGTAGTATGTGCACCCATTAAAGGGATTTCTTTCTCTGCGGTCTTTTTCCTTTGAACATAAGGCAAGTTTATGCCAATAGCTTATTTTAATATTGTCCCTTGTGCAAATTATGAAGTAAAACACCTTGCCAGCAAACTAGGGGGAAAAAAACATTTATTTTCATTCTTGAAGTATACTGAGATTTATGACTGAAAAGTATTATACAAGCATGATATATTTGTTTTGACATGCTTTTCAAAATTACCTATACAGATTTTGCAGTTAAGATCGAAGAGATGATTTTTATGTTGACTTGTGGTGTCCAGAGATGTAGATTCAGTTATTTCTTTATCAGCTTCCTCTGACTTCTCAAACAACTTCATATTAGGTTCCTAAGAAAAGCCAAACACATTTCAGTTACACTTTCTTTCTGCTGTTAATATTCCTAATATTGTTATTCATATTGCTTAAATATTTTATGGTATTTTCCCCTGAGGCATAAAACTTTCTCTTCAGCTGTACAGCCTAGAAGACTACCTAGAAAATCTACAAATGCATTAAGAATGACTTTGTGTTCCTAAATATAATTTAGAAAAGATTTAGATTATTTTCTACTATTGCCAGAATTCATCATACAGTCATGGACACAACATGGAAAGCGCAACAAAAGCACCAGGCTCAGAAGTGAAAGTCATTAAGGATTTAAACTCAAAAGAGATCTAACATGTAATTACAAACCACATTACAACCATATTGTCTATGAACTAAATACAACGTGTTGCTGTGTGTTTTCTTTTCTACCTGAATTTCCATGACTTCCTCTTGTTCTTTCATTGGCGTTTCGCTTTCAATTTCTATTTCTCCTTTGTGAGTAATTTTTGTGATAGGTCTTCTTTCAACCTCCCTCTGTTCTTTCTCAATCATTTCAATTGTCTATAAAAACAGGAAGTCACATATATTTACTTCCATACAATAAATTTGGAAATCCACCAATATAACAACAGAAAATACAACTGCAATTAGGAAACTCTATGGAGAAAGAAGAATACATTATTACTTTGCAAGTGTCAAGTAGTTTCATAGGGCAAATGCATAAGCAGCCAGTTTAACTTCACCTAGCATGCAGCAAGTACTTACTGGGCATGTATTTAAACAAGTTATGAAGGAGATCTTCAACACTAAATTTAAAGGCAGGTAATTGTGATTTTCCAAGAGATAAATAGAAAAAAATGTATCAACTCTTCTCTTATAACAATAGAAACAATATAGGACATAAATGCATATAGATTTGTATTATTTTTCAAGAGTTTGGGTTTTAGTACATAAACTCAATGCTTTACCTCAAAAAACATTTAAATGTATTCTTAAAGTAATGGGTATGCTAATTCTGATCATTCTGCTTTGCTCTGTTAAAAAATACAACAAACTATTATTTCTAAAATTGCTTCTTAAAAGCATATTTTTACTTCTTAAACCAGAAAGAGTTTGTGTTGGTGGTCCCCAATATTTTAAGCCTGGTTTCATAAGGATTCTATGATTGCTTTATCTGTCTGCTGTACACCTACAGTCACTTTTGAATACACTGATGAAACTTAAAAAAAAAAAGAAATTAAAAATTAGTACATAGTAGTCTCAAAGTCTTGCTTAAAGAGGAAAATGAAAAATACACTCAAATGATACACTTCTATTTATTTTACATGTTGTATTCCATTTCAACTTCCAGAAATTTTGAAGTATTTACCTCAAATATTTAATATCCTCCAGTAATTTTTTGAGCAGCATACACTTTTGTTTTGAAGCTGTTCCTCACAGCAGTGGAATATTGTTTTGTACAGTCTGTTTTCAGTATTTTATTATTGTAATACAAAATGCAATAAAAATGTTGTACAAAATACGGCTACCTACAGAATAAACAAGCCTGTCATGCCCTTCTAGGACCTCAGAAAAACTCTTTGGATAACAGAGTAATTCAACAACTGGTTTTGCATAGGGACTGGCAAAAAGTTGTCATGATTCATGAACAGGTCTAGTCACAATATCCAAAGAGAAGGAAAGTCCCCAGAATGTTGCAATGCAAATTGCAGTCTCTAAAGCAGCATCCCACTGTACTGAATCAGTTATCACTGAATATTCATTCTGAGCACACAAAATTCAAGAGGATGATTTTTCATCTATTCCGTGTTACACTACCTACCATCATTTTTTTATCAGAAGTCATCTAACTCACAATCCCTAATATAAAACCCAAACACAAAATACACACCAGAAAACACTACCCAATTTTGCGCCTTTCAGTTCTATGAAGTGGTACACAGATATAAAATACTCTGGCAATGTAAAACCAGATTTTGTAAACTAGAAAACTTGATACTGCACAGCAGACATTTCTAAGTAGCTGCAGTTAACTATCATTGGACTGACTGTCCAATAAACAGGGTAATATCTAAGAAAAATGTATTTTTGATAAAAATAATACAGCTCCTCCTATTTCTGCTTCTCTTTCTAAACTGTCAACACAGCTATAAATATAGTGTGACTTTGTTTCAAGAGAAGTAATGCTCAAAATAATCCAATAAATTTCCTACACTTTGTTGAGGTTTGTTTGTTGCTTTGGGGTTTTTTACTGTTTGTTTGTTTTTCCTCTAGATTGCTTTTCAGACTGGCGGATCAGGTTTTGAGCTTCAGGTTTACTTCTTGGTGGGTGAATTGTCATGGTCCATCAGTAAGCTGTAAACAGCACCAGTTTGGTTTGGATTGTCCAAAGAGATCTCTCACAGTTTTTAAGAAACTGATGTCTATAGAGCTCCAACTACAGCTTTAAAATCTTATTGGGAATAAGAAGCCTTCAATCTTGAGACAGAAGAGAAAGCAGCAACCAAGCTGCATGACAAAGGAAAATGCATAGTTTTCCCCTCTTTCAAGAATTTACTACACTTCTTTCACTTCTGTCCTAACAACTCCTTTTAGTTTTGAAAACTAAATAAATTATAGAGATCCTCCTGATTAGTGAGAGTTGCTTTGTGCAGCGTGCATTCTGTTATTTCTGCTTACACCTAACCTTGCAAACAAAAGTTAAGTATGCCTAGAAAGTCAACTAAACAACACAAGTTGACGAATCTCACATGTCTGTTTTCTCTCTGTCGCCAAGCAGCCAGTTCTTTGGAAGCAAGTTCTTCTGGGCTCATTTTTATTAGATGGTCTGGAGTAACATCTCCTTTCAGTACTTTCTTAAATAATATCTAGAAAAAAGGAGAAAAGTTAAGTATTGCTATCAAGACAAAACCAGCCTGCATCAAGAAATAAAGCAGAGAAGCAACATACAACATACTCTGTCCAGCTATATGGATCATGTGGTTTTGTAATTATTCCTACTGTAGGAAGCAGTACTAGGATTTAGATCATAAAAAGCTTAATTCAAGAGCTTCGTGTATTCTACATAACAGAATGTATCTACATGTACCCTTAATAATCAGATGTATAAGTAACTGTTGTTCCAAAGGAGAAAGTGTGTTTATGTCCACTGCAGAACTAACTTGGAATATAACTTTTTCCATAAAGGTGCAAATCCTCGGTACCACAGAGCAGAAAGAAGGTAGTATTAAAGAAGATGTCTATGCTTGACTGACTGACTGAACTGAATTCCTAGGGTGAAAGAATGCAAAATAATTTAGCAGTAAGAGCAAAGATAAACCAGTGAGAGAATCTAGCTTGTTCAAATAATTTACAGTTGGCCAACTGTAGTAGTAAAATACTACAGACAAAGCAACTTGATCAGAATAACTGATAAAAAGACTAAATATAGAAGTCCAGAAGGAAAGTATAATGTTGAGGTGAGATGTTCGATAATGGGCTTATAAGAAAGCAGAAAAGATAGTGAAGACTAAGCTTGAGAAATCTGGGTATGAAAAAGTACAGTGAGAAAAACTACTGGACAGAAACAAAAGTAAGCGCAGTACGCAACAAAGAGTTATGCAGAAGACAGAGATATCCAAGCAACAGATCAGTGGTCAAAGCTAACACAAACTAGGCAAGCTATGTCCAGTATGCTTTGAAATCCCACTATAAAAAGTACACTAGGAACAAGGAACTGAAGAATTAATTATTGGGAACAAGCAAAGAACATGGAGAATAGTCTGCAATATGGCAAACAACAACAGAGATGAGGAAACCTACAAAAAAAACCTAAAACAAACAAAATAACAGGATAAATCTACCTAGAAGGCTTATCTACCTAGAAGACAAAAAAATAATACATACATTATTTTTAGGATCTTTTAGATTGAACATTAAGCTTCTGTATTTGTTCTTATATTTTGAGTCGGTATCCCGAAAAAAAGAAAACAGCTCTTTTTCAATCCTTGTGGCAACTTTTGCTGCTCTCTCCTCAGGAATCTTTAAATTAGAGTCTGTCAATCTGTGAGAGAATGCAAGGGAAAAAAAATTACCAAATGCTTCCAAATAATTATATTTTTCATCTGCTTTCTGAAAGAAACATTAATAATTTAATAATATAGCTTTACCTTTTCATCAGAATTTCCTTAAGAGACTGCTTGACACTTTGTCTTATCTGATCAGCAGAAGGCTTGGAAGCTGGCACAGCTGGCACGTGTGTCGCAGTAATGGATCCCTTCTCATTTTTCTTTTTCTTGATTTCTTGTTTCTCATGAACACCTGTCAAAACACAGAGAGTGAAAAACCACAAGCTACTCAAGCCACTGCTATAAACTTTTACTTGTGCTGGATGTCATGCTAGGAACTGACCTTCAGGGAGAAGGAATGGACTCATAGGGTGGTTAAGTTTTTTTTTTCTTGGTTTACATTTTGTATTACATGCATTAATCCAGGAAAAAATTCCTTAGCAGAAACAAACAAGACTTTTGCCCTTTGATTTAAGGTATTCTCTTCTACACTGAACCAAGATGACCTTATTAGCTTTTATCTTAAATGGGATTTTGTACTTTGAATTTTTGTAATAGCATAGATTAATTTTTCAATCAGTAAAACAGAAACAATATACTGGGGAAGCACATATTATAAGCATACTAAACATTAATTTAAAATAGTGGTTTTCATTCAACTTAGCATTTCAGTATCTCTTAGCCATCAAAATTATTTCAATTATAACAACCTTAGCTTCTGACTTAGGTAACAGAACCAGATTACTTCAAAATTTAATTTCCAGAGTGCCAACTGAAAGTTTATTTGCCTCAGTACACAAACATGTCACTAATTCAGAGCAGCAGCCTATTTGTGAAAGCAATAGGAAATAAACATTAATTTATTCACTTTGTACTCTGAAAAAAGAAACAAATTGAAGATGGTAAAGATCTAACTTGAGTGTCTGATGTTAAAAATATTTCTTTACTATTACTTTCATCTAATTGACTGCAACTTAAGATGCATTAATAATAATACCAGAAGCAAACTAACTATGTTTTCAAGTAACTGTAAAAAGACAGACTTTTCTTTTCCATTGGGCAGACTGTGTGGTTTGCTCATCAACTCTCTTGTTAATGTAACTGTGATTCCTATCAAAATTACTGATTTCCCCTTCCTAACCATTTTGTGCTGTCATCTAAGGTAAGTAAAGCAGCTCTAATAATGTTTTTATTTATTCAATGTATTTTTTTATCCTCATCTTTTCCTCAGAAGGCAGATGAAGAACTAAACTAAAACCTTTCAAAAAATGTAGCCTGAGGGGGTCAAAGGAAATGAAAAACTTCCACATGCCAGCAGCATTTTGGCAGAGTTTCAACCATTTGAAAACATAGTTCCACAACAGTGATGGGCAAGATTAGCAATGAACAATGCCACTATAAGCATAATTCAAAGCAGTTAAGAGATGAAGGTAAATATGCTGCTTAATAATTTTACGCTAATTGTCCTAAATGAGACTGCCAAGCCTCCTCTCTTTTTAAAAATTATTTTTAGATTAAATGCTATTCTGAAGGCATCACTATAAAAATATTTTTGGCATCTCCTAGTTCAATCAACATATTTTACAACAATTCCACAGATGTCAAAGACTCATTTCACTCCATACAATTTGCTCTTAGATAGCATCTCAACTATTTTCTGACTCATAATTTCAATGTTGAACAACAAGGTATCTGAAGTCTAAAAGATATTGCTCAGTATAAAAATGCTTATATTTGAATTTACATTTAACCCTGACATTTTCAATTGTTTTCTTCTACCAATAGAGTTTATAGAAGGGATCAGCATTGGCAAAAGACACAAAAAGCAGATACATGTTTTTTAAAAAAAACAAGAATTCAAAGCTTGAATTTAGGCGTTAGACACTTTTCTGACACAAAAACTCACTGCTTTTTCTGCTGAGATTTCAGTCCCATATGACAACAATTTCATACTACCAGGATGTTAGAAGCATAATGTTTCCTGGAAGGGAGCTGGGGAGGGTTGCTGAGAAATGCATCCCCTCAACCTTTCAAACAAAATTCAGATTAAATCTGATGGCTCAGTATGAAATACAGTGTTCCACTTTGAAATAAGCTAATACAATTATGTGTCAATTTGAAAGTTTTCTGCAATGTGAAATGAAGTTGAATATAGAGATTTGTCTAGGTACTTTCTCTCCAATTATGTGAGCATCCTCTAATATTCAAACAGGAAACACTCAACACACATACTCGGGAAACATTTACCAGCTAAATGAAACCTAAAAAGAAATAAGAAATAAAGATCATAAATATCATGAGAATAAACAGCTCTTCAGATCACCATCACTTGCACTATAGACCATGGTTTGAAAAATTGATTCTATGAAGGAAGTTATCATCCTTCACTACATATATATGTGAATTGCAGCACAGAGTACTCCATCAAACCTCACTACCTGATTTTGTTGGCCTCTCGACACCACTAAGGGATTCTTTACTTATTTTTTCATTTTTATCTTCAGGAGATCGCCGAGGAATTACAGCAGTTTGTGAACCTTTTCGAGCAGGAACATGTTGTCCTTTTTTACTATCTGAGTCTTTGGACTCTGACAAGTTCTTCCCATCACCAGATTCCTGAAATAAACATTTATATGCGTTAGCATACTAGAAAAATGCTACAATGAACCACTATGTAATTACCACACATATATTTTTCCCATTTTTTAAAAAACCAAACAACCTAAGCATACTATATAATAAATTTCCTGGATGTATGAACCATTGCATAATGTTTTCTAGAAAGTTACTGAATATCTCAAATTACTGACAAGTACTGCTTAACAATCTCTTTGAAATACTGGTTGAAGATACATCACAGGCAATTTGCTCTATGTTGAACATAACTTATGTTTTCAGTTATTTTAAAAGGTAAGGGATACTAATGAATAGCCCTTAACCAGTTTTAGTCACATATCCACAGCAAGTCACTTATGTTTAGAAAGTACATGTAAACCAAAATTAAATAGAATAGCTTGCATGTCAGAATTACAATACTACTGCTCAGAAGTAAGACAAAAAGGATTACTGATGATTAAGTTACAAGTACAATGCTACAGACTAAAAGACTAAAAAACTGTACTTGATCTCAGTGCTCTGGCAAGTTCCCCTTTGGCTAGTAAAAAAGACACAGAGAAAGGCCCTTGTGAAAATGGTAGGCACTTTCTTCTCCATAAAATATGAAGTTAAAACAATCAAAACTAAAACACTGTTTTCATAATTTTTTACAGATATTTAAAAGATCTCCTAGCCCTATCATACAGCAAATTGACAGATACCCTGTAAAAGTTTAGAAATCTGAAAGAAAATGTACTAAGTTTACCACTCCTATATATACAGGTGTAAATACACACACATATGCCACGCATAAAACCCTGCTCAATGTAAGAGGAGTTTAGCAATATCATCTTTAAAGCATCAAGTCAGTTAGAAAATGAAGCTACTCTGAAGATACTAATGGAGAAGTTTTAAATTAGATTGACCAAAATGTTTGAAACATGGCATTTTCAATGGCAGGGGGTCAGGAGGAAACTCCTTCTACCCCCCAATAATTAACAGAACTTTAACCATTAAGTAAGACTCACTCGTCTGAAGATTTTGACTTTGTGCTTCCCAGTGTCCTCTGTTTGCTTTGTTTTCTCAGTTGTTACATTCACATTACAAGAAGGTGTTTGCTTTGACATCCCAAGTTTTTCACACTCAGTTGTTTTTTCTTCTCTATGGATTTCAAGTTTCACTTGAGTATTTGGTGCACTTTGATCAAGACACTCCATTTTTTTGTCTTCTTCAGCACAGCATTTCACACACACATATTCTTTATCTTCTTCTCCCATCTGTTGTGCTTGAGAAAGACTCAGTCCAACGCAATCACCATGAAACCAATCATCGCATCTACCACAGCCTACCATAAATCTGAAAACAAAGTAAAACAAATGTCAGTGTACAGACTACAACAGAAGATACAGTAACTTAAGCAGAACATACCACTTGTTTTGATTTGTGTATCTCAACGATTTGTTCTTACCTGGTGATTTTCTCTGTAGCTTTACATCCATCTCCAGCCTTACGACATGGTATGATCTTCTTCAGAATTACTTTTTGGCCTTTTGCAGTAGTCCAAGAGACTATCATAACCTCATTATCTTTTTGTAACCCTCCCCTAAATCTTACCAGATTCCAACAGAATTTTTTCAGACTACTATTATAAACACTTACAGGAATGTAAAAAGCAAAACAAAAAAAAAAGCACACACAAAAAAAAACAAACACTCACCAAAAGTCTCAAACTAAGTAAATTTCTGTTTGAAGAGACTTGACAATTTTCTTGCAAGATTGTATCATTCATTCTTTTTTTAAAATATGATTATCTTTACAGCAGAAATATATCAACTGCAACCTTCCACGGTAGTGAAAGATGTTAAGTGTTTTGACAAATAAGCACAGAAACATCAAGCTATTCTTAGTAAATTTGTATTTTACAACCCTTTTCACAACCCTTAGACCATTCATACTGCACTATTTCCAGAAAGTTGCTTTTTATTCTCTTTACTGGTTAATATGGGACCAGGAGTTTAGCTTCCATCTGCATCTGTCTAGCTTGCAGTTACTGGTTTGTTTGGTACATGCCGCTTCTGTGTTGCTATTTTACTCACAGCTAATAGTTATTTAAATAATGTTTCAAACACCAAGACAAATATTATTTAAAGGATGTCTTTCATCTCAGAGTCACTTCAACTGTTTTGTTATTCCAAATGTAAAAGCAGCAATTCTTAAAACTAGTAAAAGTAGTTATTTCTAAAGTAATCTTTAGGTACATGTATTAGTTCCAAAATATTGTAAAAGATCACTTGGTCTAAAATAAAACTGTATTTTCTGACTATTTTGTGAAAGCATTTTGAAAATTTAATTATTTATCAGTAGCACCTAACTGTACCGATAGGTACAATTTACAGTGGAACTACTTGGGAAGGATCTGGAATTTCAAAGTGACACAGATTAAACACCTCAACAAATCTGTTTCAGGAGACTTACATCATGGTGATTATTTTTACAATCCTTTCTTATAACAATGAACCTGATATCATTACTGAAGACCTGCTTTCAAATGGTGTAGGAAGAGCTCTTGCGTTATTCATTACATTCTCTTTCTCCTTTTATAAATTATGGGTTTGTTTTTGGTTTATACTTAAATAAACTATATTAAATATATGTGGCATTATATCTGGATGAAAAAAATCCAGAAAGACTGCAAATCTATTATAAAAGGTGTGACTTCTTAGACTAGGATCTATTCACTTAACCTACTTTGCAAAATCATAAAAATATTTAAAAAATACTCTCATTCTCTAGAACTGTAAAAGAACACTTCTGATGGATTGATGCAGGTATTGTATTCAAGAACTGCTGGTATCTCAAGAGAGGAAAATTCTCACTATCTAAAAGTAGACATTTGAAATAAGAACAGAAGGAAATATAGTGGCTTTATGTTCTGTCCTTAATAAATAAATAAGGATTAAATTCTGCTGAAGTAAATAGTCCTTTGATGCAAAGTGAGTCTGAGAAGTCTGAGAAGTTTTAAAGGTCCAGTAGTTTGAGAAAAAGGTCACCTCCAGCTTAGCTTCACCAGCTTACGAGGCTCTTCTTTTTCCTGAGTTGCATGTACATTTATGGTATTACCTATCACTAGCAAACAATAGCCGTGCATCTATTTAGCAGTTTCAGTTAGGAAGGCAGAGATTCCTTCACATTTTGTCAGTATCTAAAAACCTCTTGAGGTCCATGTCCCAGCAAAGTGACACTAGGGGACAAGTGCTTCTGATGGTCTTACCAGAGTAATACCCTAGCACTTACAAGAGAGAAATGATAGGACCAACACAAAGATGATTGCTCCTTTTTAAGAACCTAGAGCCAAATGTGATGACAGGAAATAAGAGCGAGTGCCTATTTCACAATTGCAAGGATCCACACAAGAGGATGCTTTACCATCAGATACATCTTGTACCACTGCACGAAAATACTAGTAAAGCTTTGGGAATGCTGAAACTGCTTGCAAAAATCCCAAACAAGATTTTCTGCAGTGCTAAATTAAGATAAAAGCACAAAGCCAAGTGCTTTTTGCTTAAAGGGTATGTTGGTGTACTAATGAATGAATGCCTTCTGGTTAGAAATAGAAAGAAACTAAGAACATATCGTCTTG
Source organism: Bucco capensis (assembly GCA_013396975.1). Taxonomy (NCBI): domain Eukaryota; kingdom Metazoa; phylum Chordata; class Aves; order Piciformes; family Bucconidae; genus Bucco; species Bucco capensis. Next base: position 41,839 of record VWZO01015514.1, read on the forward strand.
AAGCCACAACTGCTGCTGTTTGAATTGTTACTAAAAAATATGCATTCTTTCTGTAGTTTTTGAATTCAGACATTGGAGACTAATTTGCTAAATGAGCAAGGCAGACTGCAGCCTTTAGCAAACAAAACAAAATCTTGATTAATATTTAGAAAATGGACTAAATTTGTAGAAAAGATCAACTCCAGAGCATAAAACGTGTACGATGCAACACTTCTTCAACTTTAAATTGAGCATGTGGAATCTTTCAGCTTAACTCAGACATAGCAAGTGGGCAACAGTGATGGTGTATGATATAAGTAAAGCACCAGGATAGGCATCCACTCTTTCATCTTTATTTTCAGGTCTTTAAAAAAAAAAAACAACAAACAAAAACAAAACACCAACAAAAAAACCCCACCACAAGTGACTAAATCAAAAGAAGATGAAAAAAACCCCACCAACAAAAAAAAAAACAACCAAAAGAAGACCTCCCCAAGATGGACAGATGTCGTTCAAGTCATCTTAAGCAAACTACTGAAGATGGAATATGCTTTTGGCTTTATTCCAGTCTTCGCAATAAGGTTTCAATTACACTACATTTAAACACATACATTAAAACTTCAGAATTCAGAAACTAAGACTAAAAAGAGAATCTGGAACTGTCCATGAAGCCTGTACTATAAAACACAACATAGTGTTTACATTTCTCTTGCTTAAACCCAACTATACGAAATGGTCATAAAAATGGTGGTGCTGCCTGCCTAAAAAATATGGTATATCTACTAGTACTTTCAACTACAATTTCTGAGGCTGGGAGAGAATATACTGATTTTGATACCAGTAATATAATTAATCCTTTTTCCTTAAGGCCTTTTTCCATCTTCTTCTGTTTTGCTCATCTGCACACAAAATACTATGATTTTTAACAGCAATTATAATTACGCAATGAGCAATGCTCAGACTAAAAAGGATAGTCAAGGGAAACTGAAGCCTGGCTTGAAGGATCAAGGATGTCCTCTTGCACAGCTGTCAGTTTTGACTGAAGAGGTTCTGAAGTCTCGGACTATGAAAACACCAAAAGTTTCTGACTGTAGATTGCTTCAAGTTTGAAGTGAAGAAGTTTTACCCATGTTGTAAGGCTGGATTGGAAGATGTAAAGCTGAAAGAGAAAGAAAAATGTGTTTTAAAATATTAAATCATACCACATTAATGTAACAGAACTGCTTTCACTGGACTAATATAAAAACAAAATTTTCTTTAAGAAAAATCTAAAAAGAGTTGACAGGTGACAGCAGACAGTAGTATAGCTCACTGGGGTATTTGCACTGAATTTGTTATATTGCATTCCTTTAATGAATCCTCTTGGTAATTGACATCAGCGTGAAAAGACGCACCTTAAAATCAGAAAGTAACAGATGATACATAAAAAGAGAGAGGTAACAATGCAAACCTTCCACAGACTCTCTTCGGATTGGGAAACCTTCTTTGGTGTGTTATTTGTAGTAAATTAAATTCATCTGTTAGATGAAAAACTCAAGCTTGACCAATTTATTTTTAAACACAGGCCATGTTTTAAAATCTAAATGCATTCAATTTATGTAATAAGAGCAAGTTTCCAGGGAAATCCACTCTGTCAAATAAGATTTTACAAATAAAATGGGCAGAAACCATCTTATTCAAAAAACAATTGTAAAAAGTTATTCTTGTAAGTAAAATAAAGGGCAAAAAAATGGGGAGCTGTCAGAGTAATTCAGTGGGGGTCAGTAATGAGCATTTTAGGATTAATTATGTAAAATGCACTGCCAGAGAAAATCACTGACTTCAGAAATAATTGTGTCCCTTTAGTCCTTTGCACTTGTGGTACATAGCATAGGAAAAACACTGCAACAGGACTCAAATCTTAGAAAGAAAAAAAAAAAGCACCAAACAAACTATTCAAAATACCCTAACCCCAAACTCACCTAAGAGGAGTAAAACCACTCTTCACACTTTTTAAGGACTTAAGTATTTAAAGCACGTCCCACATCAGCATTCCCCCCCTTAATAGCACTGTTCACCAATCTGCTACAAAATCTGTTGTAAATTTGTATTCACATTACAATTGCATCTCAGCTGTGTTGATGCTACAGTCCAGTCAACTTTACAACAGAGACACTGCATGGAGGAACCTTTTTCCTTCAGCTAATAAAGATATTACTAGTAGAGAAGAAATTCATGGTAGCTGTAGCACAGTCTACCTTCCACATCAGTGAGATACTATGTGCTCCATGTCAAGTGACATGAGTGTCAAAAAACACAAGTGCACTGCCTCGTCCAAGCCACATATACATGAACCATTTCTCTTGTTTGATTTTTGTACAAGTCTAACACAGGTGATGTGATTATTCAGGTTTTGATCTTCTAGAAACAAGAACAACTTATCTTCAAAGAAACACTACAAGCAGACCTCTTCACATGGAATTTGCAGCATAGGAAAAAGACATTGCAATCATAGGAAATAAGTTTTAAATTTCATTAATACATCTCTTATGTAATGTAATTTTCTTTTTTTCCTTAAAGGTATAATTTTCTTTGTTTTTCAATTTACATGAAGCTCTCCAAAAAAGGAAGCAAGCAGGGAGACAAGCAACCCTATGCTCTTTGAACTAAAGGTGAAGGCAAAACAGGAAAAGCAAAATCACTGAACTTCCAAAAACCCTGGGGAAAAAAAACAAAAAAACAAAACAAAACAGGTACAATATATCTCCTCCTCACATTAATCACAAATCTGAAAAAAAAAAAAATTAAAGGAAGCACCATTACCAGTGGGGCATGCATGTATCATCTTCTATGATAAGGACTGTAAATCTATAAAATGCATATATATATATATACACACACATAATTTATAAAACTTCATATTTTAGACAACTCATGCTATCATGTGCCTGACGTCCTAATAATAATAATAATAATCCTACCAATACTGCTGCATAGTAATATAATCCATATAAAAATCTACAGCTGTTATCTCATTAGTAAACACAATACACAGTGGAGTCCTTCCATTCGTTAGTTACACATCACAATGCTATTTTGCTTATACTGTCATTCAGTTTTTCTGCGGCTGTGGGTGGACGTGAGTGATAGCTTTTAATGTTACAAGGTTCTTCACAATGGAAGAAACCTGTAACAGAGGCAGAAAACTCAAAAGCATCACCTATGACTGTAAAATGATGACATCATAATCTGCAGTTTAACACATACTATTAAATGAACATGTACTAGAACAAAGGCATCATAATTTTTCTAATTACTGTTTCTTGTGAAGAATGTTGTCACAATGATTCAGCTGCTGTATATATAATGCAAGCACATGTAACTTAATGGTGGTTCTAAGTTTGGAGCCTTAATCTCCTTCCTCAAACATTCTCTTTTGTATTACTGGTTGTGCAAATTATATGATGGCCAGGTTCCAAAATGGTTTACTGAAGTATTAACACAATTTCCCAAAAACAGATGTCGTAATAATTTTTACTACAGGAAAAAAAACAGCCTTCAGATTTTTTTTAACTTTATCCATCAGCCAAAGTAATTCACTCTATCACAGTTGTGCAGAAACTTTTTATTGACTATGTGTATGCAAGACGTATCTTTGCTAAATCAGCTCCTGCACTTTCAAATTAATTGCCTTTTACAATAAATTTTCCTCTATATTAAACAAGAGTTGAAATGTGAGGAAAAAGATGACTATAAGTGAAACTCTGGTCCTGCATCACTTGATTTTTCTGTGATCTCTGAGAAGGCCAGTTTATGTCCAACAACACAACAGAAGAGGATACCCAAACTTCCACAGCCCGTTAAAAAAATTTTACTAGAATCACAGAAATCAAGAGGAAATCACTAGCTACAAACTCCCTCATGATACAACGCTTTCTAGGAAATTTGCTTAGAAATAAATTGGTGGAACTTCTTCCACTAAAGAAGAGTGAAGGCAAGAGAGACAATCTGAAAAACATCAGTTAAGTTTTGTCTCTGTACAAGGATGGAATGAGTTCAGCCCTCTGTCCTGCAGAGAAGTTGAACACCTACAGTGAAACCTGGAGAAATTTGTAATATGAGCCCTTACACCAGAAGGATGACCAAGATCCATATAAAAATAAATCTTATAGTAGCAGATATCTCAAAATCTGCAGAGTTATTGCCTTCATCTAGCTCTATGCAGAGAAATTAAATATTTTTTCTTCAATGATCTTTAAAGATCTTAAATATGTCTTCAGGAAAAAGAATTGTTTGTAGCAAAGCTTAATATTTCAAAATCACTTGAACTCATTAAGAAGCTGAAGTAGTAACTTCAGTCTGCATATTTTTCTATGTGATATTCATACACATAAATTTAATCTACAGAGAAATAAATCAAAATTCATCTGTATGAGTTATTAGCTGATGAGAAAATCTCTCACAGCAATATGGAACACAATGGAAAAGTCAAATGAGTTGAAAGCAGTGCTATAATAAGTAACAATAAATCAAACTCTGCACTGAAAAAAAAAATTCAGATGTGCTGAACATTATTAAGTACAATAATTATCTGACTTTCCCAGAAACACAAGGTTTACTTTTCATATGACAGAAGAATTATTTTTTAGTTGTGTTGAAAAGGTAAATTCCTGAATAGGAATCAACACAATACACTAAGCAAACAGACTAAAGCCATTAGTCCTAAAGCCAAATGCTGACCACCTACTCTATGGCAACGAAGATACAAAAAACAGCTGTATTGATTCCAGTCTATAAACACCAAGACAAGTGAAAATAGCCTATGAAGTCAGTGTTCAAATCAGATGCCAAAGAATGATGATCTATTAACACAAAAACACTTCTCATGCCTCTTAAAAAGGAAGATACATTGTAAACTTTTTTGATCATGCAAGTCACATGTTTGTAAACATGTTTTTCAGTCAAATCCACTGTATCTGCAGTGCAAAGTAGGTATACTTTGACTCTGCATGCGGCCAGCAAATTATTGCATGTATTTCTAAAGATTGAGCAACATATAAGTATCACTCTTATTATACTGTTCTAGGAGGCACAGTAAGATTACTCTGGGGCCGTGAAAGGCCTATGCAAACACATCCCTTTGTGGATTCTGTACACAAACAAAGCTGATGAAACCATGCCTGCATAATACCTTCAAACTGAATCAGTCTTCCAATCTTAGTGTTACATTAACAACAACTTAGTGGGTTTGTATTTATTGTAGGGAATATAAAAAGGTTCAAGTGACTTACTATTTTGCAGCCTGAATTCTGAATGTGTTTCATTAACAGGATGGACTGCAAAGTTCTTATGCAAATCATTTCCCATCTTGGGGTTTCAACTTCAGTTCAATTTCTTTTTCTACAAGTAATTTGTAACACAGCATTGACAAAAATTTCCAAAGTTTAAATAACCATAGAGTAGGCTATAAAAATAAATACTGCTTCAGATCTTAGCTCTGCTTTTGACATTTGTTGAACTTACTGTCATTTGACAATATTTGTCTCACACTTTCTCCTTTTCTCCTACACAGTGAACAGATAAAAAAAGGAAGTAAGCTGACCAGCTAGGGTGTTACAAAAGCAATCCACAAATAAACCTTAGCACTATAGTCAATTTCAACAGTTTTGATGTTTTTCCAAGCGATGAAATCTACCGTGTTAAGGTTTTCTTCTTTTGTACTGTACGGAAAACTGTTTTGTTTTTTTTGTACTTGAACCAATAATTAAAGATGTACAAAATGCCAAGGCATTTGAGATACACGAGTTTTGCTTCCTCTTGTATCTCAAGGACATCAAATGAATCTGAAAGGTATGATTTTTGTTTGTAGCATACAACTACAAAATAAAACTAATTTGAACAAATTAAAACTTCATTTTTTAGACTGGTGGTAACAAAAAGTGCTGGACTGTCAGTCTTAAGTCTTCTATTATTAAGCATAGGGTTCAATACTGCAAGGTTCCTCACTCCACTAGTAGGTCTCAGTCACATTCTACATACAAAAATTCTGTGTTTATGTACTAAGTATCTTTCTACATTTAACAAATTTGATCTTTTCCTGCTGAAACTGATGTTTGTGCCAAAAGTTCTATAATAGAGATATATTAAAAAATAGAAATAAATCTAATCAAGACATTAAAAAGCTGAGGACACCAGTAATCACCATACATTATACTATTCTTCTTGCAGCAGTAAGAGCTGGCAACACAAACTTGGTTTGTTGCATTTAATCTTACATCAATGCATAGTATGTACATCTTCTATAGCACTGCTTTGGCCTTACAATCTAAACGAGTAGATTTAGTTCTGCCTCACTTTTGGATCTTCCCAGTCCTGGTTATATCTACTAGTACTAAAAACCAAGACTTTCTGAACTCTTAGCAAAATATTCAGAACAAGAAAACACACAGCATGTTTAAAATGTTAGCAAAAATACAAAGAAAACAGGTCAAAATAACTCAAAACTAACTTCTTAATACATATCAAGCAGTTTAAATCCTCAATATGCATATTTTGCTTTTAAAATATCCACAGAAACATTCTGATATCATGAAGCAGCCTTTCTGAACTTAAACAATTCACTGGAATACAGGCCACCCATGTACTTCTACCACTGCGGTAGAGATGACGAAAACTGAGTAAATGCAAGCTGCATAAAATTAAACATATGGTAAAGGGACAGTCTTAAAAGGAATTAAAAAAACCCCAAACAAACCAACAAACAAAACCACACAACAAAAGCATGAGTGCCTCTTCAATCAGATCATTCTCGTGAACCAGGCAAAGTAAACCCAGTGTTAATTCTTTTAATAGGCCTCATTGATGCAGTTACTATAGCTGTACAGTAAACTAATTTTATGTATTTGTTTTCAAATGGGATATAATAAGGCAATAAAACTCACACGGGTTCTTCTTAGATACAAATGAATGCTATAAAAACCTCAGGCACCAAAGGTATTTGCTCCATATTTCACTCATATATGGAGTTCTAATGCACACTCACTGAAAATGACTATTAAAAGTTTCTCACACATAAACAAAGTACTAATCAGAAACATATTCAATCTCGGTGTGGGGGGGTAAAACTGCAAGAACTGCACCTATGAAAAAATGCTTCAATATTAAAATACAAAAAGTAAGAAGTGGTAATAAAGGAATTCTTATTCTTGCATTGATAGTTCATTAGTGGAACCCAACAGCCTTTTCCGGTTCACTCAACAGTGTAGAAGAGTTATTTTTGTCACAGAAAGACATCAACTTCAAATGCAACCTCATTATTAGGTTTAAAGACAATTTCAGATATGCCCACATGGAAGTTTTATAGGCAGATTTTCAGACTGATGTTCTTCCTAACTTCTGTCCCCCCTAGCTACTTCATTACTCCTGTCACATGAAAATCTCACAGTAATAACAATAAAAATTGAACAAAATCTCTAGTTATTGGAATAAAAATTCTACCAGATAAAAGTCACATGCTAACAACTATTTGAGTTTTTTGGTTGACGGTAATCCTTCAACTTTAAGAGGTCTCTGGAAAGAAGGAAATGACAATCTGGAACACAGACATCTTAACCTTGTTTCTTTTCTACGAAAAATAGTCAAGTTTAAGATACATACTTTAACAGCACAGCAGAACTACACATTCATCACAAAATATATTCATTTAATAAAACTCTTCCAGTAAAAAATTTTGGCCAAACTAGTTCATAAAGCCCTATTTAAAATATTAAAAGAAGTGTAAGAGTGCAATGGAAATGAATCAACAGTATAACAGGCAGGCTTCCATTATAAGGCTATTCCTTTTTGGTTTGGCACCAGTAGTATGAATGATTTGGCAAGGTTGGGGGGGGGGGGAATCTTCTGAGACCAACAATTAATTCCTCAGACATAAAGCCACACACACCTGTTGCCATGTGGCTTTCTGCAAAAGCCACACTGCTTGTTGGGCACCCAAACATGCTTGCTTTCACTCGCAGAGGAATGTTCCAAGCCTTCCCGTTTAACAGTTGAAATGTTATCTGGGATAAACAAGGGAGGTTCATCAAGTGAAAGACTTTTGCTACTTCTTCTCTGGCGAGGTTGGAGATTCTTATCAATTCTTTTTGATTTGTTTTTTTCTTTATCATCCTCCTTCAGATGTTCTGGAATAGGAGAATCTTTTGTCTCTGCCTCCTCCTTTGTGGAGCTGTTTGTTTTTAGCACAGTTGCAAGCTGGTGCTTCTGCCCTGGGGCTTGCTTATGACCAAGATTTGAAATATTCCCTGATAATGAGTGCACAGAGTGGTGGGTATCTTTATAACAGCTTTGATGAGGAGGAGATTTCTCACTTGCTCTTTGATTTGATGACTTCTGTACTTGCCCAGAAGCTGAAACTCGGGGTATTTTCTTCAGCATTGTATTGGTCTGCTTTTTTACAGTTACCCCTGTAACACTGCTCTTTGCTTTCAAACCCAGATCAGATTCTTTCTTTCTAATTTTAACTGGGTTATTTGGATGCTGTTGACTCTCTTGCTCTTCCGCATTCCGCTTCAGACCTGCTGAAGACGGACTATGAAGACCTGAAACAGTAAGACCAACTCTTGTTCGTGGACGCATTATTTCTTGCTGAACTGTACCAGACTTCTGCCGAGTACCTGCAGTCAGATTTTGCTTATTTTGTATTACAGGTTTACTATGCCGGGGCTTAACGTTCTTTTCACGTTTTGATGGAACACTTATTTTTTTATCATCATCCTGAAATTTTGGTCCCTCAGTGCCTTCTACTTTAGTACTACTGATCTGCTGCTGCACATTTTGTCTTGTTTGGTCAAGAACACTGCTTTCTATAATGCTATTTCCTGGTTCAACAGAAGTAAATTCATTGCTTTTCAAGTCTTTATTATCAAACTCTGTACTGTCCAATAGTTTCTCACATGAAGCTACAGGTTTTTTCACCCCCTTATCATTATCTACAAGTTCTGTTATGCCTTCGTTTACTGAAAATGTATTTTCACCAGGAACTTCCACATTGTGGGAACCTAAACGACAATCAAACCCCTCCTCTACAGAGCTGGACAAATTTGAAAAGGTCTCAGAAGTTTCACTTGGATTTATGCAAGCTATAGATGGATCACTAGCTTTTCCAGTTATCCCACTTTGATCATGTGTTTTCTTCTCTGATTCCTCTGTTCTATTTTCAGTCTTTTCTTCTGAAGAATTTTCAGAGCCCACTGAAATGATCACATCTTTTGTTTCATTTCTAACTGCAGTAATTTCAGTATCTGCAGACACTGTACAAACCAACTCTGCAATCCCAGATTCAGCCTCTGTTGCAACCTTTGTTATTTCCTCTGTTTCTTCTGGAGAAGCAGAACAGGCTCCTGCTAAATTAGCACAACTTAACTCTAGGGATGTTTCCTCAGTTTTTGCCTGTTCAAGGCTTTCATTCACCTCTTCAGGACCAGAAAGACATTTTGTGTTACTCTGCGATGCTGTTACTGCTGCTGCCGTTTCTTCTGTCTGTCCCAATCGTCTTGTACTACGCCTAACTTCTTTAGGCTGTTCTACTTTCACAAGTGCAGCAACATCTGTCTCTTTAGCTGGACTTCTCTCTTGTTTCTGTACAGTTTTTGATGCAGATCCACTTTTTACAGATGATTTCTTGCTATTAACAAGCGGTGTAATGTTTGAACGCTTGGCTAGCGTGCTCTGTCGTAAACTCCGTACTGGTTCTAGGAAGGGAAAAAGAAAATGTCTTAGCTATACTGTGTCCTCCTCTTTGCAAACACAAGATTTACCTAGAATAGAACTGACTTAGCCTGATGTAGCTTACTGACTCCCCAAACACCCTCCAGCTGTCTACTTTAAAAAGTTATAAATTACTTGCATTTCAATTTTACACTGTCACAGTTTGGATATCATAGAATCATAGAATGGTTAGGGTNATTGTATTATATAATTTCATTATTCTAATGGTTGTGAAAGTTCTAAATAATAAACAGAAGTGATGACCAAAATAATCAAACCTCACCCTACTTTTCTACCACCCAACTTTCACTACCTCAAGTAAAAACTGCACAAGTAAGTTATGTTGTGATTACAAGTATAGCTACAAAGTCTACAAAGCTTGTAGAGAACACTGTATATCAATTTGAGATCCAGTCACATTTTCCCTTAATGACACCTCTTACATTTTCTAAACAAAAAAATCATTCCCAGTGCCTTTATAAAAAAACTTATCTACCAGCTTTGTACCACAGGCTCTTAAATAAGTTCTGACTTCCCTAACAAGTAATTTTATCTTTTTAATTCAGCCTGCCTAGGCAGCTTAGCCTAGGGTGGAAAAGTAGAGCTGTCAATAACTCCACCAGTTCAACAAGTCAGAAAAACCCTAACCATGAGCTAACTAATTAGCTATCATATAGAATTTAAATATTTGAATAAAATACTCCTACATATGTATTATACTAACACATATTGATGATTTTGACTGCAATTACTATAACCTAATTTAAAACAAAAGGAAAACAAACAAATAAATAGAACTAAGATTTTAACTGGAAATAAAGACATGCTAACCTAATATTCCAACGCTGTTTGCAAATACTACTTGCCTTTGTTGGTGAAGAACCACAGTGCTAGTCTGATGCAGGTAAAAGGATCAAAATGTGAAAAATGAGTTTAAGGGCCATAGGCCATAATGAAGACATCAAGAAAGTAGAATTCAAATTGAGAAGCACCCTATGGTTACATACTTCTAATCTGCAGTGTATAAAAAAAGGAAGTGTCTGTACTTGAATTGACACAACCAAATAGCAAAGCTTTACTTTAAGTTTAAAAATGTTGGAGGCAGGGCAGATATTATAAAAATTTGTTTCACTTCAAATGCACAAATACACAATCTATTGAATGATCACCTTGTGCCATTAAACGTGGTGATTTTCTTAATGATGTGATCGAAGTTTCTTCACAACTCCTCAAATTCCTGTTAGGTAAAACAAGCTCATCATCATCAACGGTATCGTTACCACTCTCTTTAACTCCTTCTTCATCCATAGTATCATCAAGACCAGTAACTGGAAAAAACAAAAAGAAATAGCCTAAAATGATAAAAAAATGTTGCAGCTGTAATGCTGAGCAAGGCAGGGGAAGAGACAGGGGGAAATAAATAAATTTGTCATCTAAAAACAAATAAAAGGGGGAAAAACAGACAAGACAGAAAATTCCATGTGAGGCAGTTTCAGTGTAGAAGCAGCTATCATCCAAAGCTTAAAATTTCTGTAGATAACCCTTATAGCTCGTTGGTGGACTCACATTTTTATTGATTTTTTTTGCCAGAGGAAGGTCCCCAGTCTTAGAGGATCAGCTGTCCCTCACTGTCCCTTCCCACCTAAGAAAAAGTGAAGAAAGGTAAACAGCAGAAAGAGCTGATCCAGCAGCGCAAAGAGTGTAAATATCACAGTTTTCTCACAGGATACAACTTCAAATCTACATCCCACCCACATCATGTATCTGCATCTGCAATCCCTTTTTGGAAGTGCATTGAGTGCAGCATGCACTAGTCTTGCAGAAGAGTCAGAGAAGTTGTTGAATTCCTATCCCTCCCACTAACCTGAGAAGGATCCCAGAGGTTGCTCCTGAAAATAGGTTTCCTAAGAGGCAGTCAAGCCACTGTACCAGTCACTCTCCTCACTTTCTCCAAGTTTGGTTCTGCACTGGCAGCCTCTCCTATCCCAAGATCCTATGTGTGATTAATGAATCCTGGTGCCTGGGGGATGCGAAATTTGTGAGACCAAGCCAAACACCCAAGTGATTTTATAAAACATGTTGGAGAGTCTGACAAATACCACATAGACTCCAAACGACCCAGTCTGCCTATTTTTCACTATTCAGGCACACACCTAGAAGCATATTTAAGATAACCTAATTCATATGACAGAAATAAGATATCTAAGAACTTCTAACAATTGCTCACTTAAAACTGATTTACCTTAGAAATCAAAATAAGCAAGAAGTTAATAGAAACTAGAAATTGTTAGACTTTTTAGACTATCTCAGAAAATCTGTCAATTGCTGCTCCTTTTCAAGCCTGACCTTACTGCAACTTAGAAAAACAATGCTCTTGTGGAGGCACTACAATAATGAGTTTTAAAACTCATTTAAAACTACTTCAAAAAGAACAAAACTTTAAAGTTGTAATCACTGCTAAAGCCAAACAGTGATGAATAATCAAGTCTATCAGGACTTTAATTCAATCCAAAATCAACTGTCATCAAAAATTAAAAACAAACACAAAACAACCAAACAACCTGTTAATTTTAAAGTTCAAATAGTAAAAAGATTTTAAACAGCCTCTTAAGGAAGGCTGACCTTGGCAGCAGGTAAGTGGCACTCTGGACCTCCCTAACTAGACAGCCACCAGGAGCTGAAAGCTAGGAGTTTCTTGAACTCACAATTTATAATTATTCATTTTATTTTAACCATAATTTTTAGTTACTACATTGTATGCAACCGTTTACAGGAAAAGTATGTGTCCAGAAATTACTGGCACCTTTTGCTTTCCAATCCACAGAGCTACCTTTATACCTGTGTGTATATATATATATATACACATACATATATACATACATATATATATACACACACAGGTAACACAAGCTGCAGAAGACTGATAATGTGGGTCTTAGTCCACTTATCCAAATGTTTCTTAATCATTTCATTGCTATAAGCTACAAACTGGGAAAACAGACACACTTGCAAAAAGATGATTTGAATTCACTTAAATAAATTTTAACTGCCCTGTTAGACTTTATTTTCCCCTAAATATCTAATAATGCCCATTATCCAAGACGGAAAACTGAACGAAGACAGACCCACATCCTAACTCCAGCTGTCCATTCTTGTGTTCTTAAAGACTATGTCCTCCCAACAGCTCTGCACTTTGGTATTTTGCATTCTTATTATTTGGAACAGACTGTGACAAAGGAGACTCCTTCCAGATCCTCTTCAGTGTAGAACCAAACTACTAAGCTACTAAAGACAACGCGACAAATAAAATTACTCAGATGACTTCCAAAACAGCTCTGGAGCAGATTCCAGGGCTGCCATTAGAGCCTCAAGTTTTACAATGTTCTTGCTCAAGTTACTGAACTTACATACCCTCCCTTTTTTAATTAATAAAGGGACACATTCAGCCTACTATTGACAGACAGTTTGAAACATTAGAATTTCATACTTACAAGACTCTGTGCTGTAGCTTTATTTTTTACAGAGGAATTTGAAGCACAGAATCTTGCTAATTTCAAACCACCTGAATTATAACTCGGCTAGTACAGCCCCATGAGGCTCCCTGATGAGGAGCACTGGACACAGACCCTGCTGGGAAGAGAAAAAGTGACAGAGAATAGTAATAGATACAGAGAAGACTATGATATTAAATTATGAAAGAGAAGTGTATGTAGAGAAATAGCACTGGGAAAAGTAAACCAACCAAGTAAAAAGACAGAACTAAGGAGAAAGAGAATATCTAAATAACAAGTACCTATTATCTCAGTGATAAATATAGAAAATAAGAATAAAAAAGATAGAAAAAATAAAGAAAAAACAATCTGAAAAGAAAAGGTTGTATACCAGTGTACAACTGAACAAGCTGCAAGGAAAACAAGAGTCACATTCAACATATTCATACTGGAAGAGGCACCATGAGTCTTCAATTTACTATTTTGAGTCTCTTCATTACTCGTACTTAAATTTCTGAAATACTGTGCTGTACTACTGGCTCATTTTTGTAGGTTATACAATAAAATAATAACATGCAATAAAAATAGTTTACTTGCAAATTTAAAGCAAAATTTTACGTGCATTAAAACAAAGGTGTGGTCATTTTTTAATTCTTCAGCAACGTAAAACTGAGGAAAACAAGCCTTACTTGTTGCAGGAGAGGAGGGAAGGAGAAGAAAATACCCTTAAAAACATCATTGACATCTTTGAAATTTATTTTTATCAACATAAGTCTTCCCTTCATTAAGTTCAGCCAAAATCAGCCAGAAATATTCAGGTTTTTAACACACTGGTCAAGGTAAATCTCAAATGCAGTTTCTGTAGATGTTAGCCCTGATTCTCTTTTTCTTAGCTAACTATATGGAACAGAACTCCACTGTCATTGCTGCTTTGTGTTGTTCTAAATGCTACGTCCACCTGATTCTTGCTAACAGCTGGATTGAGCAAGTCCACAGCAGGTTCCACATTTCAATTCTACAAGCATCACAAATTACATAGAAAGGGCTGACCATTTTAAAATTTCTACTATGTTATATGCAGGTGATGATTACATAAAAACCTAACATTACACTTCAATGAAAAGAACAGTAACAGTCTAAATCAGTAACTAACACACACCTAGGTAAGTCTTAAGAGCAGCTGATGAATTCCAGTAAAGCAATGGAACATATATACTAATACTGAAAAAAAAAATACCACTAAGCCTCAAGCCTGTAAATGAAGATGGTATATTTTATATAAAACCTTTTCTCCTATTGACCTTTGTAATGCATATGATCTAGAAACAGAATTAAAAATGCTTTGTTAGAAAAACATACGTTTTAACTAGAAATTGTCACCGATGATATAACTTACATAAGAAAACATCAAAATCCAAATGTTTTACAAATTTTTGTCCTGTAAGTCTGTAACCTGTTTAACTGAGAATTTGGCTGTGAGTACCTTGTACTGACTGCCCAGTAAAAGAAAAGAATCACAGTCAAGTACCATGTGAAATACTAAGTAAACTTACACTTCCATTCTCCATTAATCTCTAAATTGTAAAGAAGGATTTTTCCTGTCTTTAGATTAAAAACATGTGAAAATCAATTAGGATTAATAAACTTAATATAGCATGTATCTTGACAGAGGACTGAATCCTCATTTTAGAAAAAGATGGAGTTACACCACAGGGCTACTGATTTATGGTCCTCTCACCACAGGAGACTATTACTTTGGAAATTAAGAGTAGTAAAGCACCAATTTCAACAACAAAGTAAAAAAACCAGCATCAAACCAAGCACCTTAAATCAAATTATTATATTAAGAATGCCCTTAGGTAAGTTCTGTGATTCATAAATACATAAACTGTCTTGCGAATCCTACTACAGATCCAACCTCTGTCCATTCATAGAACTCCATAAAACTGATATAAACAAGTAAGTAACTGAAGTCTTTGGAAGGACCTAACATGGGGACTCAAACTAGTATACTACAACAGAAAAGTGTGCAAAATAAACATTCTCCAGGTTCTCAATATAATACCAAAATAGTAAATTTAAATTTTATACAGGAAAGTTACTACCTCAGTCAAAAGACACTGTGCAACTGTTCACATGGACAGCTTGGAGGAAGGAAGGCGTAAAGAGGTAAGAAAACTGAGAGAAACAACCACAGACTCAATTTTGAGCTGCAATCTGAAAGGTACATTCAAAACTACTTCATATGCAGGAGGAAAAATAAATGCACATCTGGCTTTAGTGGAAAGAGTCTAAGACGACTAGCACAGCCAGACAGGACACTAGTAAAATAAAAGAAGTATTTGTAGTCAGAAACAGTTGTTTGGCTCCAAAGATTCAGTATGTGATCACAATTTTAACAGAGGTAATGTTGCTTTCAACAGTACCCATGAAAACATAGACTAACCAAGAAAGAACAAATTGCATTGGGAAAAATACTTCCCCAGTAGCAATCCAGAGGAACAGGTAAAAAAAGAGCAATTAAAAATACGTCCCTAGTAATCTTTGTACACTCTTAGAAGGTCAGTCTTCCTCATTATTTATAAGAAAGACCTGATTTGATAAATATAATCATAAACAAAATTGGTAAAATAAATATTTTAATTATCAAATCCAGAAATGCCTCCAGATGACACCCCATTTAAATTCCACTCCCTCTACTATACGTATAAGTCAAACTGCCCCTGAGAACCTGAAAAGCTACAGAATTTGTGATAACTGAGAAATATTAATTTAGTATGCATGCTAGTTATTTAGTTAACTGGCATATGATCAGTCTGACCTGCTATGCTTTGCAATCTTATCAAAATAGTGCATAAGCTTCCAGTGTATCTTCCAGCAAGATGTAACAGAATAAAACAGAAGACTTACCACTAGGTTACCACCCAAAGTTGAAAAAAAGGTGTTGCTCTCAAGTTATGCCATATCCCAAACTTCGCAATCTCCACTTTTGATTAAGGAATTGCTCAGAAGGGAAGCAGGGTGGGCCTAAGCAGCACACAAACCACACAGCCACACCAACCCACACCACCTAATAAAGACCCCTAAGAGTTACTCTGGGTAATCTACAATCCTGTTAGTCATTCAGCTCTTGGAATAACAGTCGCCTGACCACACTGATTAACAGAAGCACAGCAACATCTAAAACATGATATGCGACACTTCTGATTGTTTCAAGAACTCGGGTTTCATTTAATTCTCAGAAGTGTCATTTTGTCAAATTCTGTCCTTTAACTGCAGAAGAGAGCAGTTATATCAACTTCCACTATTGACATTAGGTCTTACTGCTAATATCTACTTCAGGACAGTAAATGGCCTCCAGTACTGCTAAGCTCCTATGAGCTGCAGTGAATAAGACGACCTGGTGGGTTCACTGAAATGACAGGAAACTTCCTAACTGTGCTATAAGAGCAGCAATCTGCTCAGTCTAACTCCAAAAGGAGCAACCTAACTGCATCTTTACATTTTAACAATCATTCTTCACAAATATATCCTAAAAGGATTTCAGTATAACATCTCAAAATTTGAGCCATATCCTTTCCAGCTTGTGAGAGGGTCATAAAGTTAATTCCACCTCTGCTCAAAGCCATTACCAGGATCATCTGCAAAGAATCTTCTTTTCTTCTCCAAACATGTAACTAACTGTTCAATCAAAGCTGAACAAGACAATGCCATTCTATTACTCAGTGGCAATTACAGAGCAAAATCACAAAGTAAACAAAGACCAACAATGTCTTCTAATGGAAAAAAAACATATAGATTAAGCACAAACTGGATTCAGGCCAAGACAGGAAGATGAGCCTGCTTTAGTGGTACTGATACAGTTCTTCCTATGAATAAACAGGCAACAGACATCCATTCTCCTCCTCCTTGCCATTTGTCATATACCAGTACTACTGACTATGAGAACCTGGTACAAGACAGACGTGGACCTATTGGAGCAAGCCCAGAGGAGGACCACAAAAAATTATGAGAGGTATGGAACATCTCTCCTATGAAGAAAGGTTGGGAGAGTTGGGGTTTTTTAGTCTGGAGAAGATAAGGCTCCAGTGAGACCCTACTGTGGCCTTTCAATACTTAAAGGGGGCTTATAAGAAGAATGGGTACAGTCTTTTTAGCAGGGCCTGTTGTGATAGGAGAAGCAGTAATGGTTTTAAACTAAAAGAAGGCAGATTTAGACTAAATGTAAGGAAGAAATTTTTTACAATGAGGGTGCTGAGACACTGGAACAAGTTGCCCAGAGACATGGTAGATGCCCCACCCATGGAAACATTCAAGGTCAGGTTGGACAGGGCTCTGAGCAACCTGACATAATTAAAGATGTCCCTGCTCACTGCAGGGTGATTGGACTAGATGACCTTTAAAGGTCCCTTCCAACGTAAACCATTCTACGATTCTATGCTACCAGGCTTCTCAAGAGAAGCATTTACAACCCAACTTTAAAAACTCGTATTTTCAGGGTAGATATAACAAGTAGTAATTGGAAATCAAACTCACAAAAATCTACATGCTTCTGTCTTACAGACAAGTGCTTGAACTCATTAAAAGACATACAACCAATTGTTATCTGTATCCATCACATACAGTCAGGTAACTGGTAACTCACCATAAAAAGAGCTTAGTGTTAACAAAAAGCTTAGTTCACAGTGAATGATGTGTAATATAAACCTTAAAGCTGAAAAACAGATGCAGTTTTGAGGACTGAAGACTTTGCATTAGGCCTGTAAGTAACACCCAACAAGAACTAGTGCCAATGCAGCAGTAAGAAAAAGAGTAGAAAATAAATCCATACTCAAAACCAACTGAAGAGAAAGACAGAAGAGTTCTCAGACAAAAAGATCAGATCTGCAAAGTAAAGCAGAGAAAATATTGTCATGGTCCTGAGAAATTTGGTGTGTCGGTAAGCAGACCCACAGCTTTTTCGAAGCATCTGCCACTCACGCATACTCACGTTCGAATAAAAATTTCGTATTTAGAACATGGTATGGCTTCCTTGGGTTTGCAAATACTCTTGAGCTCTGCTCAAACCAGGCTTTCAAAGAAGTGTTGATAAGCCATGTGTCCTGCTTGTCCATTTTATCTATGAGACCTAATACCATTTTAGTCAAATCACTTCCTCAGTTCAGCTATTTTTACCTTTATCTCTTCAGCTTGCTCAAAGCAATCAAATAAGCTGTAGCATAAAATCTTTACTACTGTAAATACTGGACAGAACAGAGTACGTTCTAGTTATTCAGGAAGCAACAAGCATGATAAATCTGTCCTTTGTCCAGCCCTGTGAACTAATTTCCATGAGCATTTTGCTCCTTTTCTTGAATTGTTCCATGGTCTAGGCATGGGTTATGCAAAATACTGTTCAAACGCCTAAAATAAATTGTGGTAAATAAATTTGTACCTCTGCAAAAAATTAACTCTTTTCTTCATTAATGAAATCCAAGAGTGTAAGAAACACCCCGTGTACCATTTCAGTATTTCCTAGATTTTGCCCTGCTTAACATGAATAGGCAACAACAAATGTGTAAAAACTTACTTGAAAACACATTTTCAATACATTCTTCTAGGTATACTTCTAACCCCAGCAAAAGGTTAAAATAAGAGTCAATAATCAATCACTCTGCTACCATACTGCTTAATGTACTACAGAATAAATTCATAGTGAGATTCTACACGGGGCGGGGGGGAATAACTGGAATGATCAGAACACTGTCATTCAATGTGATACACCAACAGTACTGTAGCTCTAAGGATGTAAGGCAAGTTTTGTGGGGAGAGTTATGCTTTTTTCATTTCTAGACAAACTGATGTTGCTATAGAAATGAGTTTTCATGCATACTATCCAGAAAAAATAGCCTTTATATGGGTAATTCTTAACAAGGGCACTATCACTTGGCACAACTGCATTCTTACCTGCAGACTATGTAAGCTGTGTCAGATCACCAGCAAGGAAACTTTGCTTCAAACTGATAATCAATATTCTCAGCTAATAAAACCTATAAATATATACTGCTGTCCTACCATTTCAGAATAAGAACAGTTCTTACCAAGATCTACGAAGAACAAGCAACAGTAAGAACATTTTAAGTCCTTTGGGGTATCTAGTACATTAATTCCAAACATTTTTTACATCCTGAAATGTGACACTGCTCTTGCTTTCAGATTTAAAACCATTAAATTCATGAACTCATCATTAATCAAATCAGTTTTGATTCTCTTAGACTGCAGACAGCCTGAAATAGTAGTCCCCACGTAAATCACTTAGCTCACTTATTTTAATGAACCTTAAAAAATGTGATTTAAGTATCAGTAGCATTAATTATTGCACTGCTGATCATTTTAGGAGAAATATGTGCCAAAAAGCCCCTAAATGTCTCCTCTTAACTTCCAAACCACCTGACTGTACCCTATGAATTAAAAAAATTTAAATGTCATATAGGTTTACCAGAAGATGCACAGGGTGCAGTGTAAAACATGAAATCTCTATCACTCTTTCACTGAAAGGAAATAAAAGATTTAGAGGAGGAATTTAGTTTAGTTGTGTACACTGTAGAGTTTTATGGACATTAGAGTGATGCAGTTTTGTTTTGTGGGTTACAAACTAAAATGTATAGGGAGACACACTATAGCAAGAATAAACAGAAACATCAAGGATGGCCTCAATCTTCTAATGAAGTAATAAAAAGATCAAATATCTTGTTTTGGCTTTGTAGACAACTTTTGTGTTGCCTCAGTCAATATCATCTTTTGATTTACAGTTTTCCATACTTTAATACCACTTAATTTAGTGAAGGTGAGAATTTAGTCAGTTAGTAGAAACAAAATACATTATCAGGAAATTATCAAGATTTTCATAAAAATAGTTCATAAAAGCTACTAAAAATATAAGTGTTGATATACTCAAAGTTATCTCCAGTAATCTACAACACTTTTCAGTATGTATCTAAAAAATTTGGTTTTCAAACTTACAGTCAAATAAAAAACCAAAACTGTTAAGTATAGCATATATTTTTGTCTCTTACATCAAATTCAGTTTACTCCAACTATTCATCAATATAAGTAATTTTAGGGACTGAATCACCCAAAACTACTCCACAACTCCTAAGATTATATTTATTTAAAACTTCTTTCCAAATCAGACATTTCCAAACAGTTTAAAAAGAACAAACAAAACAAAACAAAAAAACCACCCCTGTATTATATTCCAGGTTTTTGTTTGAAGACAACCAAAGCAAAACACCCAGAATTTGGTATCAGCTCAGTACCAGAAGGCTAGTACTCACAGAATAACCCCAAGGTCTGAGAAGTAATTTGTACAACTCTCATGCTCCTACTGCTAATCCAGAATTACCACATTTTTTCAAGACAACTAGTAACTTCACTGATCAGGCACAGTACTTACACTAAACAAATCACATCTTAAATTGGGAATGATTTACATGTACTCAAGACAAAGCCTAAATTGCTTCTGAACCAGATCTGGAGTCTTCCTCTACTGTTACGTGATGTGATGAAGTTGAAAAGAACTGCACGTATTTTACATGCTAGGCATGTAAGCAGTGCAACAAAAAGGGCAAGAAAGAGACAGAAATCTCAAATTACTATTTCTACATTACAAAAAAGGGTTGGTACTAAAGTATAACTGTATTTTAAATTGCAATCTTAAAAAATTGTAAGATTTACCTGTTGAACAAGGCATCTGGAAATTGGTATCATTGCTATCCAAAACAGGCAAACAGAACTGGGCACTTGCAGATCCTAGCATAGGATCCTTATCGCTGAGCATGTTCTTCAGCGAATCCTCTAAGACATTTTGACTTGTACTAAAATCCTCACAGACTTCATTCTCCAGGTTGGATCCTAGAAATAGGGCATCATCTAAGTGTTCAGTAGGAATTAAATGGTTAAATGTATCAACTATATCCATGAAGACTCCTGTGTCTTTCAGCCCTATAGAAAGACAAGAAAAATACCATAAGAAAATAAGCTACAAATTGTGAAACACCTAAGAAACCAGCAAATTTTTTGGCTGATGTGTTTTTATAAATAAAGCTTAAAATATTTTAGAATTGTAACAAAAATAAAGTAAAAATCTGCCTATGGCTTATTATGGCCTACTGCATATCTAAAAATTTATTCTCTGATTCTTTTTAAAGAAAACCCATGGTAAATTAATATAACCTCTGCTATCAGCATCAGAGTGCTGTCACTTCCAGAGTGTAACAAGGGTAACTAAAGCCCTTCCTTTCTAAACTTTGTTTAAACCTCAGCCAACTCAAGGAGGCGGAACACCAGAGGGAAGGGAAAATCAAGAACAAGTGAACCTAATAAGTAGCACCGTGTGCACATAATTTTCTTCAACCTTACATGCTGACATGAGGTCAGCTTTCACTAACATCAATGGAGCAGAGAAGGCTCAGGAGCCTGCCAAAATTGAGGACTGTATTTCCACTCACAGAGGAATTACCAAGTACTTCATAGCAAGTAATTATTTTTAAGCAGTAAGGCCTTATCTCTAATATTTTTCATCTACCATTACATTCAATAAAGTTACAGAAATTTTATATGAAAATCTGACCTCTATCAAGTATATGAGAATTCTGAGCTGGCTTCAACAGGGCCAGGAGCCTTTCATAAACTTCAATTTTGAAGTTTACATAAAACTTAAGGAACTGTATTCAGAGATAGCATCTACATTTTACAAGAAGGGATTTTCTAGACCACCTCTTTGCAATATAGCAGAAATACAACTCTTGCAGCAGAGACTCGACTAGTAAGAATGCAAGACTACGCCACGGAATGAAGGGAAAAAAAAAAAACCAGCAACATATTTCTCCAGAAGTTTAGCATAAGCATACACTTAGAGTGGAGAGAGATAATTATGATAAATACAGTCACGGAGGCAAGAAAATGGAGTAATACAGGAGTGCCTGGCTTAATTTGGCATATAGGAAAGTCTGGGAGACCAGTTCTGGCACACACAAAACTGTTCAAGCTTTTGGAAACAGAAAAAGGACATACATTCTCTTCCACTCCTTCCTTCATTATCCTCCTCCCACACACTGGCCAGGAATTTTAATTTTTTTTAATGAAGGCATTAAAGGAAAAGGAGAAGTGAGATTTAGTTTATAGTGCTTGAATTATTTTCTAGATCCCTCTTCCGGCAAGCTGCCACTAAGAAAATCCAGCATCAACTAATGCTTACTGGAACAGTAAGCATGCTTCCTTATATACATTAATAGTACATCTACATTTTAGCAATCAACAAGGAAAATTGTAGCCATATGCACATAAGAACTCTGCTACAATTTCAACCCTATCTATACAATTTATTTCACAGCACAAATTTACACAAACTACAAGTGAGAATGAATTTTTTTTTTTTTAAAAAGCAAACAAGCGAACAAAAAACCACCCAAAACAAAAACACGACAGTCTTCCTTCTCCCATAGGGGAGCTCAGAAGGAAAAAAATGGTCAGGTCTAGCACTGTTGTCTTTACAGAGCATGGTGTCTTTACACTATCTACACACTAACCATCCAGGCACAGTCTGAAAATCACTTGTGGTCTCCTGTGGTCCTTGGTGCTATAACTATGCCGACACCAGGGGGAGCATTAAACTCATTGCCCACGGGAAAGTGTGGGGAGTGATACCCATGTTCCTATAATCCTTGTATGGGTAGAATGAGCTCATTAGCCTTCTGGCAGTCATCCTAGGAGAAGGACAACTCTGATTCCACACCCGGGCAGATGGAGCTCATTTAGCCCTGTAAGGCCTTCCATCTAAGAGAAGGACACTCTAATAAAACCTCCATCCTAAGGACTTCGCTGCCAGCGTCCAAGCTTGCTAGGGCCTGGCAGATGAACCTTAGGACTAAAGGGTGGGTCCAGCTCTGCGCATGCTGTGTCTCACCTAAAAAAAATTCATTGCGCAGGCTCGAGGGTGCTATCTGCTATCCTCTTTTTATCAGCACGCTTGGAAAAGGCGCTGATGAGGAGCGTGGATGGAGCCCTCCCTGGATCTTCGTTTGCGAAGCCTAGCCAAAACCGACACTAATCATGAAAAAACCGGTCTACTACAAAACATACCACTAAGCAAACATCCAGCAAGAAGGAAAGTCAGGCCAAACCAGGTGCACTTATTAAGCAGGCAACAGTCTTACAGCAGCAACTATGCTATAATTTGCAAGATCCCTCACAAAAAATTGGACTATCTACATATCTACACTATCTACATATACACCATGCCAACCAGCACCTATAGCAATCCACTTTATTTTCACAGTTTTCAAAATGATTTCCAAATCTGGCAACAAAGCAGCAAACTAAGAGAGGAAGTGCTATGCTGTATTGTACAATCTATCTTTATTATGCCATGTATTTACAACAATCTGATATTATACAGGACAAACTACAATATGTGCAGTGGCTCAAAGGAAGAAAATAATTATAAATGTCCCAGCCCAGTAATTTTAAAACATCTTCCTGTAATGACAGGGTTTTTTTCATACTAGCATCATACAAGCACAATAACAGACATAGGATAAGACAATGGTGAACCCTGACACTAAAGTGCCAAAGACACTGCAACAGAACCTGTGAATTACTGTAAGAAACCTTTTGTACCCAAAATTGAAGAGTGGCGGGGGCTTTGAGCACATTTACAGTAATACATCTCAAGTTTTTGTCTGGATAGGAGGGGATCATTTATATAATTGTTACTCAAACATTACTGTTACCAAAGCAGTGCTGACCACTTAAGAGCAGTGTTAAGTATGAAAGCTGAAGCAGAATGTTAAGTCTTGTTACAAAAAACACTGCTGAAAGAAATTAATCTGCCTTCAGCAACATGATGAAAAAAGAATACATAGTTTTGTAAGACTACCATGCCGCCACTTGGAACATTAAAAGCACTGCAAAGTAAGTGTCAAGTAACTACAAATGCAATGGCCACGGCCACCTTCAATGACACCTAACTAGCTATTAAGAGAAAATTCACAAGGAATTTTACCGAATGCTTTATTTCTGGAGCATGAGTCTATAATCAAGTATAAATACCATTCAAATTTTGCATCAAAAAGTCATTTTAAGGGTATAAACTAAGTATGGCTAGGCTTCGCAAACGAAGATCCNGTGGGTTTGCATAAAAATCCTACCACCACAAAACCTCAGATTAAAGAATTTGTTCTACGATTTTTAAAATACAGAGGTTATCCCAGTAAAGTGCATGAAATCAAAATTTTGCTCCATCTACTGTTCAATTCTTTGCATAACTTGTACACCACCAAGTTTAGAAAATAATTCCTAGTATTACTAGACTAACTATTACATGAGGTGTAGAATCTGTGGGACCCACAAGGAAAGATGCACCTCTTGCTAGACAATAAACAGTTCTAAACAATTGCCACTCAAAAGAAACCCAAACCACAAAAAAACTTGCCTTACACAATACCTGAAGTGCATGAATTTTGACGTTTCTTTTGCATTTGAAACACTTTGAAAATCAGGAAAAATAGCCAGAGATAAAGGTAAAATACAGTTAAGTTTTTCATGGTCATTTATTTTAAAAGATAACTCTAACAGCTCAGAGGAGGAATGTATTGTTCCCCTAGAACACAGCTGTGTCCTCTATTTGAATCCCAAAGGCCAGTAGCTTGGCATCACTCACAGCTAAAGTGCACATACCAAGCATACTCCCATCATACAATAATTAGTAACAGGTGTTTTCCCACTGAGTAGTTAATCAGAAGCAGCAGAATACGAGAAGTATCACGTATGCAGAAACTGTGAGGAGTGTTCATGAACAAGGCAAAGGAGCAAATGACAGAGGATGAAGTCCTAACCATGTTCAGTCTGGACAAACATAAGACTTCTCCCACCCGTTGGCTTCTGGAGGCACATCAGGGCATGTACTTAGAGTGCTACAGCACAGTAAGATACAAGAATGTGGATGCAATGAGATCTGAACATAAAGAAAAGCTAAAGGCATAGATAGCATTCTCCTCAGTTCCTTAAATAAAGCACATTTCTTTTATTCTTTTGAAACTGATTTTGTTTCAATCTGCCACTGCAACAATAGGTACTCATAGAAGTAATCCACCAACCAATATCTTTCAAGTGATCTATCACTAAAACCAACCCTGTTAGAGAGAAAAAGCATGTCAGTTAAACATGACTTCCAAAATTTCTCCCATATTGTTTACTATAAAATCTTCTCATGCTCTCAACATCATTTTCTTTTTCAGTTTGAGTCTTACAGCTTAAAAAAATAATTTATTCAGTTGTTGAACAAGTTTAAGTTTGGTATGTCATAATATTGCTTCAAATCCCACAAATACTAGTGTGAAATAAACATGCTGTAGGATCTGTTATGGCAGATTTTTATCATGTCCTCATTTACTACTTCTTCATTATATCTCAATTAGCTCTAAATGAAATTAAAACATAAATAGAACTATCACTTGTTAAGGAAAGAAACAGATCTCAAACACATCCTTTCAAACTAATCTTGGAGGGAAAGGAAGACTAATATCTACACAAGACATACTGCACATCTTTAAGGTTTCTCGTTGTTTAGTTTGTCTGTGAAAGAGGCAAAAAATTACTTCAGTTCCCACTGTAGCATTTTCTTATCAGAACAAAGCAAAACTGTTTAGTTGATACCCAACTGCATCAGCATATTCTTACCACCTTATTTAAAATCCACCTCAAGCTGAGGTGATTACAAATAGTATATATCACTAGAAATCCTGAATGTTTCTTTGCTGACATACAGGACACATGCTCTGTCTTCTATAGCATTTTAAATTTAGTGCCACTTATGCTCACTGATACCTTGACATTTACAACCCACCCACTAATCAATGTTGCCGCAAAGCACTAATACTGAGCACAGGCAAGTTTTACTACCCTTCTCTTCCTTCCTCGTATACAAAACTTTAAGGTCATAAGAACCTAACTGAAAATTAATGCTGTTGCCATGCATCCATACTTTAAGTAACAGAAGCTACATTCATTCTTACATTATTTATGGATATTGCAGCACCAAAAACCAGAAC
This sequence comes from Bucco capensis, assembly GCA_013396975.1. Taxonomy (NCBI): domain Eukaryota; kingdom Metazoa; phylum Chordata; class Aves; order Piciformes; family Bucconidae; genus Bucco; species Bucco capensis. The sequence continues at coordinate 68,144 of VWZO01015514.1, forward strand.
TGAGATCCAGACCCTCTGCAGTAACAGATTTTGGCCAACAGAGCTCACAATGTAAATGTGTCACGGGATATAAAAGGTTATGAATATCAGGTAGTGCATCATTGGCAAAGTCAGTAAGAAAATCTCAGCTTTACAACTCTCATGTCAATGCACTTTCTACTCTGGTTCACACTGGCTCAAATCTCATTATCTAGGGCAGTCTTCAATAATTAAATTAACTGACAAAACATTTTTTGACAGGGTAAACAGTTTGATTTATTAGCATGTGAACTGCAATATACCCACAAAAACATGTTCAGAACTGTTAAAAGGAAATTTCAGTGTCCGTTCTCAAAAAAAGGATACAACACTTGCATGGACTATGGTTTGCTGAGCTTTGGCCTTTGAACATTACCTAATTTAATCTTTCTTGTTCACCCATCTCTCCTCAAACAGGAGATAGTCAAAGACCTGCCTAACAGCAATGCATACTCAACAGGTTCATTTGAAACATCCATACTGCTGCAAAAGAGGCCAGGTACATTGACAAAGCTGTGCACCAGAAAAATCAACTCATAAATACCCACATGCTTCCTGAACCATTATTTAAATCCCCTATTTATTATTTTAATCTTTCATTTAAAACTAAAGATCAACCTTTTAGAGGCACCAAAACCAAAGCCCTGCCACAGATGAAAGAACAATAAATGTAAATATGAGCATTTCATTCATTCTTAATCAGGTCTTCTGTACTTTGTTTCACTCACCCTAAATTCTTTAAAACCAACTAGATCCTGCTACTGAAATCTCAATAGCATGACACATCAAATAATAACCACATCCACAAACCTGTCTATAATCTGAAGGTATACGCTGCTCCCCTTGCTGACATAGTGGATGGACCCCTTGCTACTTGCTATTGTAGTATGTGATAGAAGGGAAGACAGCTCAAGGTATTTTCTTTATTAAACCTTCACTATCCAAACGAACTACATTCACTAGCCAGAACTGTATCTCATTTCAGTGAACAGGAAGAAAAAGCAAATTTCAAACAAAGGATTTAATTAGAAGACAAAGAAGTGCAGAAAAAGTGTAAAGAAACCTTTTCTTAATCATACAAGATCAAATGTATTGCATCACAGAAAATCAACTTGAGTTATCTTTTGAACACAGTAACCACTCCTCAAAAAAAAATACATTCCTCACCCTCACTTTACAGCTAAAAGAGGCACATAGTACTGCACGAGTGTCTTAGTTTGAATTCAAACAGAACTAATACCATACAGTGATTTTACTTTCCTTTAAGTCACTGCTAATGTACCACACTGGGGTGCAAAGTAAAAGGTGGCACCTGCAGAAAGGAGTGGACAGTTCAAGTGACCCTAAACTGACCAACAAGGTATCCATTCCATTCTATATATGTCCTATTCAGTATAAATTAAGAGTCAGTTGCTCATTACAGTCAACTCCCACACCAAGCTTGGGCCTTGCAATCTCTTACATAAAGCCTAAGACCCAAGCCAGGCAGGTGCATGATTAAGCTATTTAGCACCTAATTATCAGCAAACATAAAAAAAAGAGGTGTTTAGGCCTCCATCCTCAATAGGGGCTGAGCACCTGAGCCATGTGAAGTGCTGGACTGGTAACTCTCCTTGTGAGGATTAGAAGCCCAACTCTGCTGCTGCAGGAACTTTGGTCTTCCTTCCATCTCAATCCAAGAGTTCCTGAATCCAGTTCCAGGATCCAGCCTCCTGAGTCTGATTCCTGTCTGCTTATGAGTCCTTCTGCCACAGTATTGGTTGTGATGGTGACAGTTAACATCAAAGGAGGTATTGGTTTGGTATACATTTCATTTTACTATTATTATTTTCATTAAAGTAGTTTAAAGTTTAAGTAGTTTAAGTTTTCATTTCCAATTCACAAGTCTCTGTTAATTCCCTTTTCCTTCCTGGAGTAGGGGGAAAGGAGGGTAATAGAGAGCATCTGTCACTGGATTAGTGGTCAGTCCAGCCCTAACTCTTGACAGATACTGTGTTCTGTCACAAGAACATCTTTACATTGTGAAAGCTTTCAAATTTGTTCTGTAAAGTACAGTGTTTTCCTTTGCTGGACTGTCACATCAATGTATACTCTTACACCTCACCAAAATTAAGCATAATCAGATTATATATTTTTTTATTAATCTCTCCATCACTGCATATACCTCTAGGATTTCTAAGATCACTACCAAGAGACACCTCCCTGAAAAAAGATGACAGATTATTTTTCCATCACTACTGCTGTGCTCTTCAATTCTTTCCTACCCCCAAGTTTCAAGTACTTTCAGCTTGAATACAGTATAAATGTCAAGCTGTGCAACACATTGCACTGAATATTTGCCAGTCATATGAGACAGACTAATTTCTATAGATATCTTAATGGTAAAACGAAGACTAGGGAAGGTGTGGGCCCCCTAAGAAAGGAAACGGGTGAACTGGTGACAAGTGATATGGAGAAGGCTGAGGTTCTCAATGACTTCTTTGCCTCATTTTTCACTGGTAAGGGCTCCAACCACACTCCTGAGGTCACTGAAGATAATGGCAGGTGCTGGAAGAGGGAACTGCCCATTGTAAGTGAACATCAGGTTCGTGACCACCTGAAGAACCTGAAAGTATACAAGTCTATGGGATCCAACAGGATACACCCTTGGGTCCTGAGGGAACTGGCAGATGAGGTTGCTAAACTGCTCTTTATTATATTCCAAAAGTCATGGCAGTTTGGTGAAGTCTCCACTGACTGGAAAGGGAGAAACATAACCCCCGTTTTTAAAAAGGAGAAGAAGGAAGATTCAGGGAACTATAGGCCAGTCAGTCTCACCTCCATGCCTGACAAGATCAGGAAACAGATCCTCCTGGAGGCACTGCTGAGGCAGAAGAGGTGAAGAGGTGACTGGATACAATCAACATGGCTCCACCAAGGGCAAATCATGCCTGATTAACCTGGTGGCCTTCTATGAAAACTTTACAACATCAGTGGACAAGGGAGCAGCAACTGACATCATTTACCTGGACCTGAGCAATGCCTTTGACACTGTCCCACATGACGTCCTCGTCTCCATGCTGGTGAAATACAGGTTTGGTGGATAAAGAATTGGCTTGAACGCCGCATCCAAACAGTGGCTGTCAATGGGTCCCTGTCCAAGTGGAGACCAGTGACAAGTGGAGTCCCTCAAGGATCAGTTCTGGGACCGGTCTTGTTTAACATCTTTGCCAGCGACATGGACAGTGGCATTGAGTGCACCCTCAGCAAGTTTGCCGATGACACCAAGCTGTGTGGTGCGGCTGATACACTGGAAGGAAGGGATGCCATCCAGAGGGACCCTGACAGGCTGGAGAGGTGGGTCTGGAGCCCCCACTACAAGAAAGATATGGATGTGATGGAATGTGTCCAGAGAAGGGCCACAAGGATGATCACAGGACTGGAGCACTTCTCCTACAAGGATGGGCTGAGAGAGTTGGAATTACTCAGTCTGGAGAAAAGAAGGCTCCAAGGGGACCTTCCAGTATCTGAAGGGGGCCTACAAGACAGCTGGGGAGGAACTTTTTAGGCTGTCAGGCAGCGATAGGACTAGGGGGAATGGACATAACTTGAGGAGGGGAGACTTAGGTTGGATGTTAGGAGGAAGTTCTTCGCCATGACGGTGGTGAGACACCCAGAGAGGTGGTGGAAGCCCCATCCCTGGAAGTTTTTAAAGCCAGGCTAGCTGGGGCTCTGAGCAATCTGATCTAGTGGGAGGTGTCCCCTGCCCATGGCAGGGAGGTTGGAACTAGATCATCTTTAAGGTCCCTTCCAACCCTGACAATTCTATGATTCATTTGTAACAGTTCTTGAGTTTGTCAGTGTCACTTTGATAATGTTAAAATTACTTTTTTTCAGAAACAGTTACAGGCTTAATGGCTAAAGCCTCCTGAAGTTTTCCGCAGAAATATACCACCCACCCTGCAGCTATATTGACACTGCTCAGGCAGATGTCACAAGCTGACCACATTTTTCACTTTTTGCTGCTGTGTAATGAACACTTATATCCTAACTTAGTGGGCTTTGTTATTGCTCCTTCATAAATTACTTAAACTGTTTAAAAATATTCCCAAAAATATTCCCTACCATAAAAAAAAAAATGTTTCATTATATTATATATTATATTATTCAGGCATATTATGTCAAATAGGATTTCCTACAAAAAATTATCTCCCCTTAATATTTTTACGGCTCAAAAGGTGTAATTTTTAAAAATACAAACTTCCATTAAAATAACAGCCAAAAAAATTCATACAGAATACATGTAGTTTTTACTTCATGAGGTAGACCTAAGCTTTCTAAAAAGAGTAGATCACAGAAATACAGTAGATAAGAATTATAGACTTTTTAGAGCTTAGAGCTTTTACTTGCTCAAAACCAGCTTACCACTGTGTACTTCAGTTAGGTATGCTGAATTAGATCTAGCCAGCAGAGTTTGTAGTTAGGTGTCCTTTCAGCTGCTTGAAATTCCTGAGGGTTTGCAAATGTAAAATGTACATAAAAATTAAATGACTGTGTAACAGACAAAGACAGCTGAAAAAAATCCAGGCATTTAAAACTCCACATTGGTATCTTTAATATTTAAAGCTAACTGTAAAAATTAAAAGCAGAAGCTACTTGGTAAAGCAGAAAGAGAGCTGACTAGCAGTTTCACTGTGGGCTACACACTAAGTGTAAAAGCACTCAAAGTTAAATTATTCCAAGAAATGTAAAATTTAGATTTTCAAGATTTCCCTTACAGCGTATCTTAAACCTTAACAGATTAATTTGTTAAGCAAAACAAACCATGAATCAGTGGTGTTAAAGAGGTGACATGTATTCACCATTCTTACTTTTAACCCCACAATATTACCACTGTTTAGTGATGTTAAGCATCCATTTTTATAGAAGCAAATTTATAGAAGCTACATAATGGATTAACAGCTACATAAAAGAAAACACAACTACAATTTGCATGGTACAGCTGCCATCATCCTATGTTCCTGTCTCTTCCACTTTTATGTTTCACTCTGCAGGCTATTTCCATGAACTCAATCTACATGACACAGAATGCTCTTCTTCCTAACCCTCACCTCAAGGCTACAAGAGGGCTCCACTGCGCAGACCATACAGAAAGCACACTCACAATCACATGAGCAACGGATCTTCTAAAACCTTTATAGGGATAGCATTTCAACAGCAAGCAAGAAGCATGGACATATTGCCTCAGAAAGCGCATCTCACCCAAGAAGAGGATATGGAAATATCGCTAGGCCACTGAATCATCTGGGTATGGCTGATGCCCACATTTTGTCCTGCACTTCCTACATGGGGTACTATACACAAGAGTTAAACACAGAAATTGTTGATGATGCTAAGCTTGAGAGACGGGAGGAGGAGCCCGGAACAGGTCAGACCAATAGCTGTACGAACAGCAGGGTCTAAATTGGTGTTTGTTCGTCAGGTTTATATGGGTTAAGGAGGCATCAGCAGCTCAAGAGCTGGGAAGGAACAAACACTGCTAAGAAGGCGCAAGACCTAAACAACGGGGGTCAGGGAAGGCGGTCCAGGAATGCCATGAGCAGCACGGCTCAGGAAGGGAGCGTACGGCAGGGTTCCGCGCAGACGCTGGGGCGGACAGGGACGGGAAAGGCTGCCACGGACACAGAACACCACGTCAGGTGGCAGGGCGAAGAGTCCGGGTCCGGGCCTACGGGGCGCTGCCTCCGCAAGGTCAGCGCCGGCGCAACGGGTCCGCGCCCGGGCGGAGAGGAGACGCCAGAGCTCGGCCAGAGCGCGTCCCCCGAGCTCACAGCCTGACTACAAGGGCCGGTGGCGGAACCACCTCTGCACCCAGCCCATGCCAGCGGCACCGCGCCGGAAATAGGCCGCGTTCCACCCGGGCCGCCCCACGGCGTTGGGTCCCGCTGCCAGGCCAGGCCAAGCCAGGCCGCGGTCCTGCCGCTGTAGCAGCGGCAGGCC
>VWZO01015514.1:74171-96543 GCA_013396975.1 Bucco capensis
CGGCCTAGCCTATCCCAGCCCTACTGGCCGAGCCGTCCGCCGTACTCTGTCGAAAGCAGGGCGAGGCCGCGCGGCAAAGCCACGCAACGCAGCCGGCCCCTTCTTTTCCCCGTCTTCCCCCTTTACCTGCCGCAGCTTGCGGCGCGGCCCAGCGGCGGTAACTCACCCTGCTCCACCGCCCAGCGTTGCCCCGGAGCCGCGGAGGAAAGACGCGGCGAAGCCACACCGATAGCAAAGCGAACGGCGCGCGCAGCCCCGCAGCCTGTGGGAGCTGGGGGGCGCCCCCGGCCCAGGTGGTTCCACCTGGCCTGGCCTGGCCTAGCGTAGCCGGCCTGGCTCGGCTCTGCTCAGCTTGCGGTGGCGGCCGCGTGCCCGCGTCGCCGTAGGCGCGCCCCCGCCGTGTCAGGCGAGCGGCGCCGCGCAGGGCCCAGCCGCTCACGTGATGGCGCTGTTTACGTGGGGAGGAAGGCGGGCGCGTTGCTGCGCTGCGCAGGCGCCGGACCGGGTCGGGTTGGGGGCAGCCGGGAGCGCGCCTTTAGGCGCGCGGCGCGGGCTAGGTAGAATCAGGTTGTGGGACAGAGCGGCGTTTCGGTTGTTTCGTGTCGCCTTCCACCCCGTGACGTAATTGCGGTTACGGTCCTCTGCTGTGACAGGCCCCGCGAAGATCACTGTACGAGCCGTCCTCCATGGCTCAGCCCCCGGAGGGTTCCGGGCACCTTCGCGGGAGTTGGAGGCCGAAACGGCGAGAAGCACGTGGTGGCGGCCCCGCAGCTGCAGCTGGGCGGGCCGGTTCTTGCGCATGATAGACGTCGGATTGCGGGTCGGCGGAAGGTGGCCAGGAGGGCCACCTAGCTGGAAGGCAGGTTCTTTGCATATAGTTCAAGTCTCTTGGCAGCCAGAAGAGGCTTCTGAATTATTTTTGTAAAGCTTTCCTCTCTCGTCCTTTTTTTTCCAATGGTATTTTTGAAAATATACACGGTCAGATATCGTGCTGGTCTTAAATATGGCTCGCTTTTGAGTATTAATTATTAATTGTTGTAATAAGGATTCTTTTTCAAATGCAGAACAATAACAACCAATAATCTAACATTTTCTAGTCTCATAGTAAAAATGCATTTTTTTTATTAAGAATATTTGATTTTGACACTATTTTTCCTTTTATTGCTAACCTTTCCTTGCTTTAGTTAGTACAGAAGCTGTAACATATTCCACCCTACTCACTTTCCATCAAGTTTTTGGTAAGTTCATTTTCTTTCTCCATGTAACGACTCGTCAACAGCTGCCAGTTGTTGGATCGAACAGCAGTTGCATGTCATACTCTAGAAAGCAGCAGAAAACCATTCAGTCCTGCAGGTGAAAGGGGCTATGTCTTTTAAAATTAACAATGCAGCTTGGTGAATAAAGGTGTTTGGCCATTAATTGTATGACTAAGGGCAGACTGTAGTACAAAATGAAATATATAGAAGCTACAGGCTACTTATTAAGAATTGTCCAATAGAATACACAGATTCAAGACTGAAGAAAAAATTGTATACCAGAAGACAAGACACAGTTGCAATTATTTGCAGAGATGTGTGTAAACCAGAAAAAAAACACCAACCAACCTTGAATGAAGCTTTTGCGTGCTAGAGGAAAACAAACTACAATAGCTAGGACAAAAGAGGCCTTTGAGATTTACCTCCCAAACTAGTTTTGGCAGTTGCCTATGGAACTGCTGCTAGTTAATAATCCTCTGAATACCTGAGCTTTCAGTCCAGTACTGTTTACCTTAAGTTTTATGTGCTGTGGAGACAATGTACAGTAGTAAATGATACTAAAAAATAATTAATTTTGAATAAATGCTCATTTGATATTTATCAAGGCTTTTTTTCTCTGTGTATTTGTAAGGAGAGATCTAAAAGAGCATTGATGATTATTTTAAGAAAACTTTATTCATATAAGTATTTTTTATATATATTCCTATAGCTTTATTGATATACATTGTAGTACATGATGATGTATCTTGCATTAAAAATATGTACAAGTTTTTTATAAGGCTGGTGTCTGACTTAGGAGATTGCCTTTCTGCTTTCCAGTAAGTTGAGCATTGTATTTTCTTTGCACACATGTTCTTCATTCATCTCTACACTGTGCACGTTCAATAACCAGTTGTCTTAAGTGTTCTTCCTGCCAACAAGTGTGATACTGCATCAAGTAGCAGGGGCACAGTGCTGGAAGTAGAGACTGGCAGTATGCCTTTTTGCTGGGATTGCTGGATTGTGAGGCTGTTCTGCTGGATATCAGAGCACAAAACCAAGAGACTTTAAGTTGACTACTGTATGGAAATAAGCCAATGTTTTCTTATTCACATGATTCTAAATTAAAAAAAAAGTTAAAAAAAAACCCAAGGAAAAATGCAATAAAATAGTTTATAAATGAAGTATATATGTTCCATCGCTGTGGGAAGCAAAAGTCGAACAAAAGAACTTAAAAGATTCAGAGTTTGGCTTGATACAGCTAAAAGTCCTCCAGGCTGTTGAAGAAGACATCTTAAACATACATGCTTTAGTTTGAACTCATCTATCTTGGAGAAACATAACAAGGGCTGTGTATGCCATTGTGATCTTCCTCACTAAGCAAAATTCTTCATCATATTCTAGGTTTTATGAAAATGCAATTAAAGAATTACAGCTATATAGATGTATTATTAAATATTATGTAGATTTATGTACGACATACAAACTTTATTATATCTACACATACACAAAAGTGTACTTCCCAAATCAATTGTTGAGAAATTCCACTCACCCTCTCTCCAGCCTTCCATTAGCAACTGCTACTGTCTCCTGCTTTTTCTACCTTAAACCATACCTTAAAATGGAATTGCATTCCATTTTTTTCCCTTTCGGAATAAGGCCCAAATCTGCCCTACTCAATTTTTTCCCTTTTATTATTATGCATAGATACTGATGTTAATAACCTCCAGCTGTACAGTACTATGATTGTAGTCTGAATGAGTTGGAACCTCCATAGCTGTGATATGTATTGCTTATAGGGATGCTGGCTGTGCACCACACAGCTCTGAAGCAAATCCATCCCTAGCCTCAGCATCCTGCTGACACAGATAGGCCTCTGTTCCCAGTGCTCCTTGGGGAGAGAGGTTGGGTAAGTAGGGAGACAATTGTTGCATGGTTCAGTCACAGCCTTAGCTACAACAGACACAAAAACTGTGCCTCTAGGCGCCTGCCTGTGACTTTGGCATAGTACACAAATAATACCTGTAAGCATAGCGTAGCATAGCATAGCATAGCGTATTTGAGTTGGAAGGGACCTACAATCATTTGGTCCAAGTGCCTGACCACTTCGGGGCTGACCAAAGGTTAAAGCATGTTAAAGGCATTGTCCAAAAGCCTTTTAAACACTGACAGGCTTGGGGCATCAACCACCTCTCTAGGAAGCCTGTTCTAGTGTTTGACCACTCTCTTGGTAAAGAAATGCTTCCTAATGTCCAGTCTAAACCTCCCCTGGTGCAGCTTCGAACCATTCCCTTGCATCTTATCACTGGATACCAGGGAGAAGAGATCAGCACCTCTTGCCTCCGAGCTTGAAATGCGAAGAATCAGTTCTTTCCGAATTTGGACATTGACATAACATCCTATAAAGGACTCCATGTTAGAAGGAAGGGAGAAGTGAGAGTCCTGCCATACCAAATGATAGAGTAGGGTGGTCCATCTCTGGGACAGGAGTGCATGGGTGTCACTGTAGAACACCTTGTATATCAAGCTTAAAGGGATGTCTGTACTTGCAGTATATGGAAACCCCTTCATGATTTTGCAGATCTGCTATGCCCCCAGTGACTTCATGTGCTTTCATTAGCATGAACTAAAAATTTATAGAAATTAATTGAAATGTTAAAGGTAAGTTCATGTTTGCAAGCCCCACCTTGTGGCACACGATTTACTAGGGGGTTGAAAGCAAACTAAGGAGTGTGTGTTGGTTCCAGCCAATGAAGTGTTTGACAATGCTGAAGCAGCACTGTCCTCTTCAGATCAGTATTGTAACTACGGTCCTATGGATTGGGAAGAAGATTTTATAGTCTTCAGTTATTTCTCCTTCAAAGCCCAGATGTAATTCAGTTTGTCTTCTTCAGAATGAGCATCTGTGAAGCTCACTGCCATGAGTGACATGAAGGATAAGGATCTGCTACTGCTGTTACTTCAATAAAATGGAAATAAGAGTCCAGCCCACTGTAATATACCCTTTCCATATACTTATTTAGGTTTTGTTACACTGACACAGGTTACATGTAGTGTTGAGACTGAATGCCTTCTGCTATTTGAGTATTCCTATGTTGAGCATTCCCATATATCTAACACTGTGGCATCTAGTCTTCTTCAGCTACAGTTTGAAAGAGTTCTCATTTGAATTAGAAAGTAAAGCAGGCAACTTGATCTTCTGGCACTGTCCTATCATTTCTTGTCAGATCACTATTTAACCACTATTACAAATGTGTTTTCCACCAGTAACTTGTGTTGTTATTGAGATAATTAATTATCAATGCATCGATGACAGAATGCATTAGAACAGTATCAAAATTAATAGTATTCATGCAGGCAATGATCAAGGGAAAATAATGCCTAACAAGGCTTGCTGCAATTACCTGTAGCATAAATCCATATGAATAAAAATCATATCAGGTTATAACTGTCCATGTTTATTACATATTAAGAGCAGGCTATGTTGAAATACCCTATACTTTACCTGATACTTTGAACTATTGCACTTAAGACTTAGTTAAGGTTTTTTTGATCTACCTCTAGACACCAACACCACAAATTGCTGCAGTCATGAATTTGCTGCATCATGTTCCCTTTACAGACTATGCTCTCACCTTTTAGAGAGCAGTTCATCTAATCTAGTTTCACTATCTCTCAGCATACAATTAGTTGTCTGAGAAGTGCAAAATCCCTTTTACTGTGTGGAAGGGAAGCCTCTACTCACATATAAAAGTCTGTATCTGTTTAGATGAGCCACTGAATTTCAGCCTAATTTCGAGATTTGAATTAGACTTGCCAAGTGTAACTATTTTTTAATTACAGTGGAATTACACAAATATGTACCAAATTATAATGGATTTCCAAATAGATTACTATGATCTCTGGTTTGACAACCTCTCCATGATCACAGAAAATACTTGCTTAATGATACAGCAAACTCCCCAAAATATCTAAAATATTTATTTGACTACTACCTCTGTAACTAAATTACGCAGCACACATTTAAAAGAAACATTGAGAAAAATCAGTGTTATTAATACTGCACAGTCAAGCACTCAAACTCAAAAATTATACAGATAAGGTCAAATTTTAGTCTGGCTCTCTCAAACACAAGTATCTAATTACACAAGATTCCCCCCCCCCATCTTACTTGTAAGGATGAACAACAATGCTCATATGAATGAGTAGCGCTTTAGCACTTTTCTTATGGCCAAAGAAGATCTTAAGTCTAACCTAGAATTTGTACTCAATACAGAATTATTCCTACTGTATCTTCTGCAGTAATACAGATCAGTCTGATTACTTCATAAATTACTATGTATCTCCACAGCTGCCCTCCCTATGCAAGGACTGGAATGAATGGACTTTTATACACAAAGAACCGAACGGAGATTAAAAACCAGAAGTAAATTACAAGTACTCAGTCTGAAATGCTTCAGGACTGCTCATAAATACGTAAGTACTACATAATTTCACAGGATAGTTTGGGTTGGAAGAGATCTTTAAAGGCCATCTAGTCCAACCACCTGCTTCAAGTACGGGCACTTATAACTACAACAGGTTGCTCAGAGCCCTGTCCAACCTGACCTTGAATGTTTCCAGGGATGGAGGATCCACCACCTCTCTGGGCAACCTGTTCCTGTGTTTTGCCACCTTCATCGTAAAAAAATTCTTCCTTATAATTAGTCTAAATCAGTGTTTACAGACTTTGGTTAAAACTGGCTGCTCAGCACTTAGGAGTCAATAAAATCACATTTATCACATACATTGTATAATTTTGGATATCAAGTAATAGAATATCATTTTACTATCTTTTTTCAGCATTATTTAGAAACTAAATTACAGAACAATGTAAAGAACTCATCATTCTTCTGCTGCAATAATGACAAAATAATACTCTCCCTCCTCCCCTAATTCTCATAAAAAACCCCTTCTCCTACACATATAGGAAACCTACACGTACTACCATCATTTACAAACCAGACTTACCCAGGCCATTAGGTCCAAGGCAGTCTAGTAGACAAGAATGTACTACCATGTAATCAAGTACTGCCACAACTTAACTCTTGAAGAAAGAACAAAACAGTTATATAGCCATTCTAGGCATCTAAAATTAATGAAACATTAAAGCATCTCTTCCATACCAGGCTTTAGTCTTAAGTAAAGATAGAGTAATTCCATATAAGCTTTTCTTCCCTTTTATTTGTAAACTCATTATAAAGCACATAGAACTTCATTTAACTTGCTTTATGTCCTTCCATCTGCTATCTTATCTTCACATTTTACTATGGTCAACATTTTGTTCCCTAAAGCCTACCAGTTATTAGACAAAAGAGGAAGAGACATTTCCTGTTCCTTAGGGATTCATGGCTAAATGTGGAAACAGTTCAGAAACTGATAAATCTTTGCTTTAAACACGCACACTCATTATGCAAAAGCTTTTCCTCTTCAGAAATCTTAAGTTTACCGAAATTGACTAAAGTCAAGGATAGTCTCAAGTTTAAGACTCACTAACATGTCAGAGATCTTCCAAATGCAGTGCCTCCTTATCTGTAAATCCTGTGGAAAAACAGCAAAATTCAATGTAGAGAAACTGCATTAGTAACTTTTAAGTAAGTAAAAAAATTCACAAACATTTTACTGGTAGTTGTTTTATAGATTCTTTCTAGTTCCATGAGTGACCAGATTAGTATCCAAATTAAGTTGAAAATTAATGTGTTAATAAATCAGTATTATCATTCTAAAACTAAATACTTTCATTTCCTCTGAAGTTGTTTCTTTAATCAGAACATCCTTTAAACCAAGGTTAAATTCCAAAGGAAAGCTGAACTAGATAGTTTATTTTACTACTTTACAGACTAAGCTAAATTATATTGTTTCAGACATTTAGAAATCACATACAGAATTTCAGTGCTCTTTATAATGAGACTATACCTTTCCAACACAATCGTTCAGAAGTCTCATTGAAGGTTAAATTGTACGTAGCATCCCATCTCACCATTTAGAAAGGCCAGATATGTTTAATTAACCATAGGTTAATCAAGCAGACATGGGCTTGACCTTATGATCACCAGTAAGAACTCAGCTGGCTACTAAAAGAATCTTCCAGTTGTCATCAGGAAGTTTGGTAACCACTCTGTAAACTCAAATACTGGTTGAATATATTTTCTGTTGGGACATAGCTTCAGTCCTGACAATGAAGCACTGAATCATACCATTTTGTCATTAAATTCTAATGCTACTGGTACAAGTGTTCTCAAAGCTTTACAGACATATATACTCTTTTCCATTTACTGCAAAAAGTTTCAAGAACACTAAGCAAATAACCTGTTTTATTTTAGTTCTGGGGAAGAGAAGTCACAAGTAAGCCATATAAAGAAATACTGTACTTTCTACAATTAATTTTTGTCCACATTTATTTATGAGTAAAACAAACAGCAAACACTACAGCAAACGGGGCATTCAGGCCCAGATTTTAAAAAAAGACGACAGATGCCTGAATAGATTCTGAATTTAGGCACCTCAAGACTGCTGACAGAGCACACAAAAATAAGTGAAAGTCATAAGCATTTCAGCAAACTTTTAAGTGCATTTCAGTATTTATTTAAATGTTTAAGCTCTCGCACTAGATTTTACAAGCTGGTGAACACTGGCAAAATTATTTCTCCCACAGAACTATAACCACACATTCCCAAGACAGTATAAATATATGGTTGAACTAACATTAATACACATCACCATTTTATCAATTACATAATAAAACAAATTATCAAGTATCCAAATATTAAGTTACGCAGCTTGAAAGGCATACAAAATATTACAGAGGTCTGCCCAAGTCACAGCAGAAACTCAAGGAGGAAAATCAAAAGAAAAAAATAAATCACACTTTCAACAAAGCAATAGTTGGTAAACAACTTTCAATAGGTACAATAAAAGAAACTACAAGATTTCAGAAGTTTTCTGTTTAAGAATTTTTAGCTACAATAACAAAGCATTTCTACATTTTAAAAAAATATTTACTAAAGTAAAGGGCATATTCTATACTTTCTGCACAAGACAAAGGCAACATTTTACTAGAAATATTAAATAGCCCCTCCCAACTTTTTCAGGCCCTCTGTTAAGTTGCACATGGACTGCCAACATTAATTTTACTGTAAGGCTTTTTGTCTGGAGACATTAAAGACTTGTGTGCTTCTGTACAATTTAAAAGATTTTCTACATGAATAACCAGACAGTAATGGTTTGTAAAATGGAGAGGTTCAGGTAACAAAAAAGTACAGATGCTGGGATTAAAAAGTTGCTGTAATTCATAGTATTAAAAAGACAGACTGTGCAAATCCTGATAATTCTAGTGTGATTGTGGGAGACAAAACATACAGTGAGCAGGCAAGACTACCTTAGAGGCCATATTATTCAATATTGAAATGACTGTAGAAAACAAGACGGTAAGGTCCAGATAAGCTGGTAGTTCTCACATCAGAGCTATGTTCATTTTTAAGGAGAAACATGTAGCTGATATGCTATTTTGGCACCTAATTTCTCTACAGATTGATTTATTTTAGTATCCCAATTTTTAGTGGTTGTAACTAGGTGGTGTCCTGGTTTGGGGTGGAGCAGAATTAATTCTGCTCCAGGTGGTCCTGCTTCTAGCTGAGGCTCCTTTAAAGTGACTGCATTTTCTGAAGCTGGCAGAATGTTTTCAGAAACAGTGCCAGCTTCTAGCAGTGATTAGGCCCATAATGTTTCAGTTACAGCCAAGGACTGGAATGTAAACCCTTTGCGATTCCACTGGGAAGTGAGGGGGGTGCAGGGTGAGAGTCTGCACCTATAGGAAAGGAACAGGGCAGACAGGTGACCCCAAACTGACCATTTCATACACATCATGCTCAGTATAAATTTAAGGGGAAGTTCCCTCTTCTTTCTCTTCTCTTCCCTTGCAATTCTGCTTTGGGCCCATCTTTGCTGCTTTTCGCTCCTGAGTCCAGCTTCGGGATCCAGCTTCCCTTCCCCTGAGTTCGACTCCTGTCTGCTATGGTAACATAGTGACCAGAAGGGAGAGGGGGAGGCCTGGATCTTGGTGCTGGCTCTGTATCTATATTTGCATATATTGTCTGCTGTTGTTGCTTTTCATTAGTTAAAAGTTATTTTGTCTTTTCCAATCCACAAGTCTCATTTTTTTCACTCAAACCATAACAGGTGGGTAAGACTTAATGGCATGATTAAAGATATCTGAACTGGTAATTAATGAACAAGGAGACAGCTCAGAAACAGGATACAGCAAAAACATTTATTGAGTCTCCAAACAGATGAATATTTATCTAAACATAGAAGTCACATCTCTACCAAGCCTTTAGCCTAATAAATACTCCTAAGGAAGCTTCCTTTACTACTAAAAACTACCAGACTGATGCCTTTGGCACACAGTCTGCTTGATCCTAGTTTCCATCCTTTATTCCCAAAGAAGTACTATAGGCTGTGGAGCTTTACTGAATGCAACAATTATTTCGGTGACCGTTGGAGTCTTTAAAGCGCAGACGCATCTTGGGGCGGTATTTCTCCAAATACAGAAGTTGCTTGCTGTTAAAAGCTCCACGCCGCTTCCTAGACAGATGAAAAAAAAACATTTTAAACAAAACATTCATCTCCTGCCCAGTGAAATATCATCACCAATCCAAGAAAAGTATTTTTGGGTCACTGAAAAAAAAACAACCACCTTTCAGTCAAGACTGTAACTAAAACAAGGATAACTAAAAGTTAAGTGCCAGGAAAGAGGGTGGTAGCTTCCTTTCACAAATATTTCATCTCTTATGAGCGTTTGCAATATGTACCAAGCTTCCTATTCCTCACACTGTATACACCAGCCCATTAAGATGTACCAGATGAATTTAATTCACTAATGGCTACTGTTTCTTTTAAATATAGTTGAAAGCTGCAAAATTAAGGCATTGAGACTAAAATTGTTGTCATCCAACTTATTCATCTCCATAATATACCCAAGAAAGTATTTTTCTTTGTGAGACTACCAGAAAAACTAGGAGGAATTGTTTAGCACACTTCAATTTAATACAGAAGAAAGGATCCACAAATGAGAATCAGTGTTAGCTTTAATAATTAGTAGATAAAATCTAAATTTCAGAAGTATTCTGCCTCTCATAGGCACAATAAAGATAAGCCCAAAGATCAAACTAAAAGTTAGGTTTGTGTATGTTGGGTGTTTGTTTTTTAAAACTTGCTTAATTATTTACTGATTCGATTCCACAGAAACCGAAAATACCCATCCCACAGGCTGAGTCCGATCACACTGACTATATGCAGTATGTGTGTTAAATAGTTCAGATGTAGTACATATCTTAGGGGAAAAAAAACGTAAAAAGACAAGAACAGCATTCATAACTTTTAGTGCCCAAGAATACTTCAACATGTTAAATCTTGGGAACAGAGAGGTGTTTGCTTCATACTTACTGTCTTATGAACTGCACTGCATCCTCATACTTCATTCCACATTCTATCAGTGCAAGAGCAACTAACACTGGAGCTCTGGTAAAAAAAAGTATATTCAGTTTAGCATTTGCTAATGAGTACTTGGAAAAGTTTACTTTCCCCAATTCTCTTTTCTGTCTTTCATTGTATCTGATTTTTCTTCCCTGGGTAAGCAATAAAGACAGTCAGAAGGTATTCCTACATTAATTGAGCCATTATACCATCTGTTTTCAAGCTATGTATTCTCATTAAGAAAGGGGTTTAAATTAACTCTGGTCACATTAACCAAACCAATTAGCTTTGTTCATGTGACTTCAGATACAGGAGAGGACAGCAGGAATAAAATGCAAGTAATTTTTACCCATTGGTTTCAAAGCCAATTGATTCTGGAGAAGAGCTGCATATAAGTTTCTATTCCCACAAACATCCATAGAAGCAGTTAGGACCCCAAAGTGAAAGAGGGGTCAGGTTCAATAGGAACTGACAAGCCCTAGTACTAGTGTTACAAGTTTTAGGAACAGATGTAATCCACAGGCTGCTGCACATTCCTGAAGATTTCCTTGCTTGCCACAGTATTCTTCATCTAACAGAATAGTTTTCAGTTAGTTCAATCATTTGAGTTTTGTTTGTGTAAAGTTTTCCTATTTGACTCAAAAAAAAAAAAATCCAGACAAAACTCCAGGCCACACACTAACAACAGACTTGTGCATCTAGTAGCAAGCTTAAGTGGTTTTATAGATTTAGGGATTTAAAAACACTTTACATGATAAAAAGCTAAAAATCTTCTTTTCAACTAGTTAACTGCCCAATTTTGAGGAAAAAAAAACAACAGATATCATTTTAAGCAGCTGAAGAGGACTTGTTTTAGTAGCATTCACAACTATAGTCAACTTGGTTACATGTGAAGCCATAATGTGGATAAGCTAGGCTTACATCACTTACATCACTTTACATGGCTAGAATATGGCAACTGCTTTTTAAACAGATCTTAT
This sequence comes from Bucco capensis, assembly GCA_013396975.1. Classification (NCBI taxonomy): domain Eukaryota; kingdom Metazoa; phylum Chordata; class Aves; order Piciformes; family Bucconidae; genus Bucco; species Bucco capensis. The sequence goes on from VWZO01015514.1 coordinate 85,900, forward strand.
TCTCAGGTACTGTAGAAAAATAGCAGCAAAACAATTATGTTCTCACAAGTGTGAGAACTGTATTTAAGACAGTGTCAGCAGACAGAGGGAACAGGGCTAACAGGGCTAGCAGTATCCACAAAAATTTTGAGGCTTAGTGGGACAGAAAGAGAGCTTTAGGATTTTGGAGAACACTTTTCATCCCCCAAATAGGTGGTGAATTCAAGTTGGTCTTGATGTGCAAGAACACCTGCCTGTGGCTCACAGTTACAATATCCTTGGTACAAGGAGATTGGCAATACTGCTGAAACAGGGATGAAAAGTTATGGGTGAGTCACCGAAAAACAAACCCATTAGGAGACGAGATAAAAATCTGTGGGACACTCATCAATATGCTTAGTACAAGAATATACTTGTTTACTTCATTCAGTAGTTTGTGTGTGAAAGCTGTGATAATAGCATCATCTGTCGACTAAAAGACCTTGAAGTCTAATATATACAAACAACAGTTTCCTGCCATCTGAACTACTTTTAAGTGCAAGATCATTCCAATGCTGGGTATGTGACTATTTTACATTTGCCTCAACTAAACTTTTGTACTAGAACGTAATGAGTCTGACTGGGAATGGTAATTCAACAGATCTTTAAAACTTCACCCACCTTCCAAGGCCAGCAACACAGTGTACAGCAATACAACAACCAGGCTCTTCACGAAATTTGACTTTGAGGAGGTTCAGCCAATCATCAACAATCTGGTTGGATGGTGGAGCACCGTCATCAAAGGGCCAATCCTAGAATACAGCATGACATACATGAATATAAAAAGATCAAACCCTTTGTTTGCATGCTGTGTGCATAGACGAAAAAGGAGGGGACACAGTGGACAAAAGAGCTGACAGCTAAGGGAACCACTCAGGCTTATGGCTTTCTAATAATATGACTTCAGTAATATCAGGAATATATTCATTTCAATCTGTTTTGAAAATGATTGAACTGAAACCCAAATATTTTACCTGATGGAAAAGGACATACAGCTTTTGCCTCCATCAGCTGCTGCAATACACTTGTAGAGTTAATAAGATGGTGGCAAAAATTTTTTTGTTGTTGTTTCGTGGGGGTGGGGGGTGAGGGTAGTGTTGGAGGGTGGGCAGGGGATATGTTGGTTTTAAACTCTGCTTCTATACTACGTACCAAAACCTGAATGCCTTCTTTTTCCACCGGAGCAGTGTCATAAGTAGCTTCACACACTCTTACCACTGTGGTAACACCGTATTTCTTAAGTTCCTAGGGAGTAAAAAAAACCCTGCTTTAAGAGTAAACTGACTTCACTTACCATTTAATTTTGTCAATAGGTTAGTTTATTAACTTATTCCAAGATTTTCAGTAAACTTACACAAATGCTTCCCACTCTGAAAAACACAGAAAGCTGAAATAACTGAAAACCTGTGTGCTAATGCAGGTAACATTAAGGACTTCTGCAAACTTGAGTTTTGTTATGTTGGATCAGGCTTTTTTTCTTTTAAAATCAGATCCAGATAAATATTGATAAAATTAGTAATCTATTTCCAGAAGATGATTCCTTTTAAAGGAACAGAAAATTTCCTGGCTTGCAAAGCTACATACTTCACTAAATGTATTGAGTGAGGTTTAATTCTTCCCCTTCTATCCCCTCTGCTTAAACCAACAGGTTTTTAAGACCTTCTACTGTTAACACTTACAAGCACAGGACAATATTCCAGTTCCTAAGTTATCCTAACTAGAGAATAACGAAATTTAACTTCCATTTTGCTATTATCCTCCATTTAAAACAAAAAAGCAAAAGGCAATCACTTCATTCTCCCTGCACTAACCCATCATTCACAGTGTAACTGTCACAGTAGTGACTGAAACATAGCCTAGGCATACTTTACCTAATTGTGAGATTATAAAGGGACTGTTTTACAGACTCAGACCTCACCAGAAGGTAACTTTGGAGGAACCCATTATTAGCATACACACATGCACTTTTAACTGTGCACTTTACAGCTCCAACATACTAAATGCAAGGTTTAGATGACAAATTCAGATACTAGCAATATATGCCAAACCACTGTCTTTAGTCAGTAAATAATTCCAACATGTACCAAAACACTTAAAGTAGATTCAGCAGCTCTGGATGCAGGGCAAGCCTACTGCTACAATTTCCACACAAGTAGACACTATGACACTCAGAGAATTCTCTTAAGCTACATTAGAATCATGATTTCCTAATACTGAAGGGAGATAGGCACAGAAAGCAGATTACAATCCTGTTAGTTATTGCTCAGGTTCTGGGTCCACAATGTATAGCGAATTATTCTCTTTTTAATCACAATACAATACAAATACAATATACTAGACAGTTTAATTATTTCTTTGCTTCAGTTTTAGAAGTATACTTTGGCCTTCACAAAAACGTATCTCGATAGATTTGTCTGTAGGTCTGAGCGTGGCATTAGTATTTGAAAGAAGTCCATACATGAACAGTCTCAGTACCAAGTCGTATGGCTTCCACAGCTGTTACCAACTAGTAAGAAGGAAATTGTTAAGATAGCATGCTGTTCAGGCATTAAAAAAACCATCCCAAACAAACAAACAAAAAAAAGCATCAGCAAGAATTCTGTCCTGGCCTTACCTCTATAAATTTGTTTAAGGTTGCATTGGTTGGATTGTGTGTAATTAGGAATCTCATGTTCTTGTAGGTGATTTCTACAGGAGCTGGGCGGTTCATTCGGGCCATATTGATCAACAAGACTATGAACGGATTAAAAAAAAAAACTTCTAATACAGAAGTGATGTAGAGAAACTGAAGTCTACTTCACTATACTCCACGTGAAATTCTCAGTGCTTGGAAGTATGAAGTTGGGAACAAATGGAAAATGAAATGAACCTCCTAACAAGAAGCAGCAATTCTTCAATCCAGTAATACTGAGGCAAAAGGGAGGCAGTGCACTGAGGTTTACCCCATCCAGGTCTGAATTCTGTTAAATGCTCTGCCAATTTCAATTCAGTACTTCTTATCCTGGTCAACCACTCTTAGGGGGGCTTCTTGGTGGAGAAGTAATGAATTTCTACAGTTCACTTGTCCGCATAGAGGTCGTGCTGTGCCTGGCAGTAGTCTCCACTGCCCTTCAGAAACTCCATAAATGTGTGACCAAGAACACCACAGAACTGCTGTAAAGAGAGGGGAGACAAAAAAAACCATAATGAACACAGGTGAAGAAGGGTTATTTTGAAGACATCCAGAATTATAAAACAACAAAAAAATCCCAACAGAGCAACTAAGCAGGTCTCACAAGGTTTATTTTTTAATCCAAGAATCATTTGCATAAGAATCCTGTTACCTTTCTTTGCAAGGATTACTTTAAAATAAATAAATTTGCTTAATACAAAGTTTCAATATAGGGTTGTTTCAACACCCAAATCTGAAATGTGTTAAATTACCAATTCAAATGAGCTAACACAGCAACAAGACAAGAAGTTTTAAGAACCCCAGTACTTTTATAAAGCATAGCTTTTCCAGGATATCCATACAATGGTATTTTCCATTCTGAATTAAGAGACATCACAAAGCTTACACTGACCTTAAGAAGCCCCATAAATGCAAGGATGAGATTTCTTGAATAGTCAAGCTAGGCATCAGATAATTTCTAGTGTTCAAACAAAAGTCTCTACATAGATGCGGAATCACTTTGTCTTAAAGGCTTACTTTGCATGTAAGTATTAATTTACATAGAGAAGAGTCAGTAGGAAAAAAATGCATCTAAATTCACCTGTCTCAAATAGAATCATAAACTACCAGGTTGGAAGAAACCTCAAGAGTCATCTGGTCCAACCTTTCTCAGCAAAAGCACAGTCTAGACAGTATAGCTCTGCACCACCCTGTCCAGCTAAATCCTAAGTGTCCAGTGTTGGAGAATCCGCTACTTCCCTGGGGAGATTATTCCAGTGGCTGACTGGACAAAGGAGAAAAATTTTTCATAGTTGGAACAATTGGAATCTCCTTAGGAGTAACTTGCACCCACTACCCCTCATCTTTTCCACGTTAACTTCTTTCTTATAAAAAGGAGTTTCCATTTTCTTTGCAGTCACTCTTTCAATACTGAAACATGATGATAAGGTCTCCCCTAAGCCTTCCTTTCTCAAGGCTGAACAAGCTCAATTCTCTCAGCCTTTCCCTCATATGACAGACTTCCCAGTCCTTTTATCACCTTTGTGGCCCTTCTCTGGACCCTCTCCAGTCCATCCACACCTTTTCTGTGTAACAGGGACCAAAATTGAACACAGTATTCCAAATGTGTGGCCTGACATTGAAAGCAAATGCAAAGTCTTTGTGACTTAAGAAAGGAATGTGAGCATTTGGATGTATTTTGAGACTTTCAAAGCATACAGATTTCTAACTAAAGAACATTTCACACACTAAAGGCTGAAAAAAAATTACTTATGGTGGCTGGTCAACTCCAAACATTGGAAGGAATCCATGTATTTCTATGTCCAATACACCTGGGAAATAGATTAGCTGAGCTGCATGCATTACAGAATTGCTATCACAGAATTACTTTTTTTTCTGGTAGGAGTATCAGTCCTTTGCCTTCATAAATTTAGTTACTAGCAAAGAAGAAGCTATGATTTCATTGTAGCAATGTTCAGATTTTTTTTTAAACTACAAACCAGCTCTGTGCATCCACCCACTATATATAATCAGGGTGTGTGTACAAGAGAAAATAAGGAGAAGCAACAATTAGTGCTCTACACTCAAATCCATTCAAAGGACCATGAGAGAAGCATCCTGTGCTAAAAAACTTCCCAACCATGAGAAAACAAATTCAAAAGATCACATTCTAAAGACAACTGTACAGTAAGTCCTGATAATAGCCAATGTCTTAATACACTTTATCAAAGGGCAGGAAGAAAAAGCTGCATGCAAATAGGTCATGGTTTCTAACTGCCATCTAGGATTTGGAGTCAGATCAAGACTCCACTGTAGCCACTAAACCATATACCGTAAGACTAGTGGGCCTATCTTACTAGTATTAAGCAGAAGTCACAACAGATCAATACTCTAATAACTGCTGAATTTACTAAAAGATATAGAAAGACAGTTTGTGTTTGAAAGGACCTTTAAAAGTCACCTAGGTATCTTAGCAGCACAACAGTTGTTAAAGTGAACTGTAATTTGAAGAACTGCAACAATATTTTCTATTGTAGACATGGCTTTTCTTCATTCTTAAGCCCAGAGAAGCGGAAATTCAGTAACAGAGTAATAGTACCAAACTCATTAAGAGATTGGACTGTAGCAGACAGGTAGAGCTGCATCACACAACGTTGCAAAGGGCGTTTAGAAAAAATGGACCAAACTCCTCCAGGGACCCTTTTCATGTTTTCAGACAGTTTCCTGGTATGAAGTTTTAAGGATGTACCTTAATCACAGGCATGGCTTGCTAACAAATACAAGAAAAAAACCAACTCTTAGGACAATTCCACGTGCACTTTGCTGACTCTAGAGATACTACTAACACCATTTCTGTAAAGACTGTAGGATTAAGTTTGCCAGTTACTTGCAAGGACACCATCTCACTTTTTATTTGTCATAACTTGAGGGACAGGCATGAAAAGGGAGTAAGAAGGACCCTCTGCAAAGGCCAACAAGTAACAGGCATCAGAATTCAGACTCTGAAGAACTCCATAAGAACTCATCTGACACACCAGATGCCTTAGAGGAAGAGGAGAGGTGTGCATTAAAAAGACTCCTAGGACCAGACTTGGGAACATCTGATAGAGCAACTGAACAAACAAACTGTAGATAGCTTATTTAAAGTCACTTTCAATTAGTTTAAGCAGAAGACCCAAAGGGACAGGATAGCTTTAAGCAGACACAGCTGCAACAGGTCTTGTGCTGCTTTTCACATGCACTAGCAGATCTCGTGTTTATCTCTTCCGAAGACCGCTAAGAGGAATCATAGCCAGTCCTTCTCCCTGGTAGAGGATGAAGTGGAGGCTGTCAGAAACAGAAATAAAAAAGCATGCAAGTGAGCTTGAGGACATAGAACAGGGGTACAAAGGTAAAGAATAGACCTTCCAATCTGAGAGATGGAGATTTCTTGGGGAGAAAAGAATGCGAAGTAATTGAAAACAGTTAACCTGATGCCAATGGAACAGGGTAGGTAGAAAGCAAGAAGTAATCAGGATTCATCCAGCCTGGTAGGCAGGCTGCCCTTAGTACACAACTACACAAACACGTTATGGGAGGAAGGCAGGCAACAAAACATTAAGTAATAAATCCTACTTTTTTTAAGCAGATTGCTAATCACATCTAGAAACTGGGTGCACAGTTCAAATTCTTATACAAAGTTGAAGCAAGCTACGCAATGTTGAGTACTACAGGTAATTAACCCCTGCAAATTAATTAATTTTGTTAATACTAACTTTTAACAGTTCGCAATTAGACACAGCAGCACCTTAGTAATGCACACAGCCAGGGACCCAACCAAGCATGTATTTGAGTCACGCTGTTCGCCTTGGCAACTACTGCTGCCACACTATAAATGGGCAAAGCTCACATTTTTCTTTGATGTGAATGTCATCACTTATCAACGTTTCTAGTCAGAAAGCTCCACATGCAGACCAGCTCCTTAAGGGAGCAACACACTGTACTATCCTACAACAGCTTTGCCAATCTAGTTTAGCTCTGTTCTTGAAGTCAAATTAAAACTAAATAGCATATTAGCATGCAGTTTCTGTTACGGCATTAAGCCAGAATACAAGGCTTCACCCATGTTCATCAAAAAGACCAGGAAGATAAGAAAACAGCTATAAAAATAGTGTTATAATAATTTAGACCACCTTAGGCTTAGGGGGAACTCAAACGATGTGAAAATTAACAACGAAGGGCTTTGGAAACAGAAGCAGCAGTTTCTATCTGTAATAGAAAGCCAAACAACATTTAGATCGTTAGATCCACCAAAATAAACATGGAAAACAAATCTAAAGTTAATATGCCATGACAACCTATAAAAAGGTATCCTGTCCAATACAAGATAAAGTCATGTTAATTATGGTTGTACTACCTACTATAATTTCTGCAAGAAGTTAGAAAATAGTTTACTGAAGCAAAACAACATCTTGAGAAAAAAAGCTTTAATTCCCGTCCTTTTTGGGGACAAGAAGCTAAACTATTTCTCTTCACTGACAAGCAGATTCACGTGTTTGTTAATTCTACGTCTGAAACAATCTCTCATGTCTGGCAAAAACTGCTTATGAAAAAGATCTACTAGATGGTTACAGGTACATGCAAAGCAGAGAAGTGCAAAGTTATCCCATTCTAGTGACATACTTGTTCACAACTCAATAGCATACTACAAAGCACACGAAGTGCTTGTTTACACTCTACTTTCAGATGTGCAAGACACTTCACAATTACTCATTTCGCCTGCTCACAGGCCAGAAACATTTATACCCAGAACCAACTATGTGGTATCACACCCTCTGAAGTCAAGACTGCCACACACTTGCCTACTGAAACCACAGGATCAAAACTAGAAAACTAAATTACATTTCATTATGATTTGAAAACACCTGCAAGTAAGTTAATTGTTTTAACTTGCTACCCAACAAAAAGCTGCTGAAGGACAGAGGGTCAAATACTCGTAACTTTCTCTTACTACTCAAGGCCTAAGTAACAATTGCTAATGCAGACAAAGAGGAGAGGGAGGGTAATAGGCTCAAACTGCGCAGCCATTATGCAAGGTAGAGGTACACCTTTGTTAGTTATTGTTGACAAGGTGCATCTCCTATCTACTGGGCACATGAATGCCTGTATCATGACATCCATGGTGATAACATTCCCCATTTTTTGACCAAAGTGACCCATAGCCTAAGAAAATACACTCATGTATCACAGACAGGAGATTCCAAAGGTTTACCATGAATTTGCTACAATGTGCTCTGTGAAGGAAGGATGTTTCTTACGGTTCAGGTATTAAGGTATCTCAAAAATTCCTGCATAACAAGTCAATGCAACGTCACAGATGATGGAACAGAGGCCATATGACTGTTTCTAGTTCTTCTATTTGGACCACGAGGAAAAAGAAACCCAAAAAACAAATGAACCAAACATAAAGGAACCTTAACAGATATTGGGGAAATAAGGCAGACCATTCTATTCCCTTGTCTAACATATCCTCTTGAGTTTCTGAAAGCAAGGAGTCTCAAAGTGACTTATCACTGTCACTTTAATAGCAAACTACATAAATCTTGTCATCCTACTAAAAATTTATTCCATTGAGTTTTAAGCAATAGCATGAGATATTTAGCATATACATGCAAAAGAAGTCATTGCTCTATTTTATTGGGTCTAATAAAGGTAAGGGAAGTTGCATCTGTACTGAAAGCTGTACAGAGTTATGGTACCTCTTGTACTGCTGTAATAAAATGACTTTTAATATTTTAAATAAAGTGACAATCTGCCAGTAGTGCAGAATTCAGCAATACCCTGATCTGTAAATTCTGGTTAATCTGTGATTACTTACAGTGATCACTTACAGTCAGCCTACACACTGGGATAGATCCAACATTCTTACATGGCATGTATTTCCCCATAACAGGTAGGTTTCGCAAAATAGAGGTTATTAGATAAGGCTAAATTCTATGTATTTCCTGTCTTACTAACACATTTCATTTTGTTAAGACAGTGATATCTTTCTCCCTTGGTTTCTGCTCTATCTGTCATTCATTTGTTTTTTCTCACTCTTACTTTTCCTCCCATGGCTGTGCAATTTCTGCATTGCTGCTTCCACATTTTCCCCCTGAAACTACTCTGTTCCTATAAGACAATTTCAAAACCGTTTGCCATTCTATCAATGAAATAAGAAGGAGTTGACACTTGTCATCTTCAAGTTTTTTGCTTTGACAGTTTTCTAAGATTACAAGGAGACAAGGTTCATACTTCTGAGTCACTGCTTTGGAAAGATACTGCAGATTCAAGTAGGCATATTGGAAATTGTCTCCAGCAGCAGTTATTAACACCAGAATCACAGGACTCTTGTGCCACAGAGACTGCATTTGTCAGCTCATAGTATCTGCAGTATGTGTAGCTGGCTACTAGACAGCAACCAAGACCTCTACATAACCACCACTAAGCCTGTTTCTATTATCATAGATTACTCGATTTTGATAATGTTTTGTCTTTCTTGCTTCCCAGCTTCTGGAGGGTGTACTACCACCAGAAAGCCTTGCAATGTTTGTGCTTAAAACACACAATGTTCTCTGTGGTCATAGATGTTAGGCAGCACAGACACTGAGATTAATAGGGGAGTAAAACAAAAAAGTTAAAAATAAAAAACAAGCAGATGAGGAAAGCGAAACCTCATGTTGAACTGATCTACTTCCAGAAGGAAATGCGATCCTTGAAAAGGATCTTAAAAGGTCTTAAAAGCAGGTTCAGTCAAAATTAAGGTATTTGCCTGCATTCGTGAGTTTCTGAGGGTCAATGGCAGCCTCTTACAGAAACATCCACTTTAATGTATACTTAAATGACTCCTCTGCGGACCTCTCCTCCCGTTAAAGACCCATCTAAAAGCCTAGCCTAAACACGGCCGGCTGCATACCCCGGGCATACCCCACCTCTGCTGCATAAAACTCATTTTGGAAAGGATTCACGTCCTCGCTCGCAGCCGATTCCGAGTCCCTGCCCGAGTACGCCGGAGACAAATCTGGTGCTCAGCCTCCTTCACCCTCGCCCCGGCCAGCTCAGCCAGCCACCAACGCCACAGGCCGGCCGCACTCCCCACCGCGCTACCTGGCTGTCGGGCGCACACGGACAAGCCCCGGCTTGCCCGGAAAGCTCTAGGCTCCGGCCTCCTCCAGCGCCGCGTCAACCGCAGGGCACCGCGGCTCCCGGCCTGCCTGTCTCTCGCCAGCGAGGAGACGTTGCCCCAGCCGGGACACCGCCCCACGAGCCGGGCCGTTGCCCCAGCTGCGGCGGTCACGGGTTCGCATCACGCTTCGATCAGGCTCCCGCACGGAGCCATCTTGTCCCCCAGAGCCGCCGCCCGGCCCCTGCCTCCCCCCGACAGGGGGCTCTCGGTCCCTGCCGCCTCCACGCTGCCGGTCTGACACGGCCCAGGGTTGCGGGAGCCCTGGCGGCAGGGTCGCAGCCCTTCCCGCAGTCCGCCCGGCCCAACCCGACCCAGCCCAGCCCAACAGAGGCCGCTAGACAGACACCGGTGCGGCGAGGCTGGGCCGGCGGGTGGGGCCGGAGTTAGCCAGGCTCACAAAGCGGCTTTGTGCCTGGACTGGGCCGCTCAGGAGACGCGGAGACGTCGCNAGCCGGGGTGCGGGCGCCACCGCCGGGGGCAGGAGGAGCAGAACCAGGAGGACGCGGAGGCGCTGGAGGCCGCGGAGCTGCCGGAGGGGGTTCGGCGGCAGAGCGGGGATGGACCATACAGCTGCGGCAACGGACGGCTCTGCAGGCTGGCGCGGCGCGGATGCTGCTGCACCAGGAGAGACACTCGGTACCGCCTACCTCACAAGCACCGCAGGACCCTGCCCTTGCTCAGAAACGTCATGACTAGCGTCGCGGCTGTCCAATTAGAGGCGCTACCAGCGAGTCCGGGGCGGGAGCGAGTCGGGCGAGAGGACGGTGCGGTG